>CM062637.1:22615118-22785118 GCA_025617555.3 Puccinia polysora | reverse complement strand
ATAAACAAATAAACAAATAAACAAATAAACAAATAAACAAATAAACAAATAAACAAATAAACAAATAAACAAATAAACAAATAAACAAATAAACAAATAAACAAATAAACAAATAAACAAATAAACAAATAAACAAATAAACAAATAAACAAATAAACAAATAAACAAATAAACAAATAAACAAATAAACAAATAAACAAATAAACAAATAAACAAATAAACAAATAAACAAATAAACAAATAAACAAATAAACAAATAAACAAATAAACAAATAAACAAATAAACAAATAAACAAATAAACAAATAAACAAATAAACAAATAAACAAATAAACAAATAAACAAATAAACAAATAAACAAATAAACAAATAAACAAATAAACAAATAAACAAATAAACAAATAAACAAATAAACAAATAAACAAATAAACAAATAAACAAATAAACAAATAAACAAATAAACAAATAAACAAATAAACAAATAAAAAAATAAACAAATAAACAAATAAACAAATAAACAAATAAACAAATAAACAAATAAACAAATAAAAAAACAAACAAATAAACAAATAAACAAATAAACAAATAAACAAATAAACAAATAAACAAACAAACAAATAAACAAATAAACAAATAAACAAATAAACAAATAAACAAATAAACAAATAAACAAATAAACAAATAAACAAATAAACAAATAAACAAATAAACAAATAAACAAATAAACAAATAAACAAATAAACAAATAAAAAAATAAACAAATAAACAAATAAACAAATAAACAAATAAAGAAATAAACAAATAAACAAATAAACAAATAAACAAATAAACAAATAAACAAATAAACAAATAAACAAATAAACAAATAAACAAATAAACAAATAAACAAATAAACAAATAAACAAATAAACAAATAAACAAATAAACAAATAAACAAATAAACAAATGAAAAAATGAAAAAATGAACAAATGAACAAACAAACAAATAAACAAATGAACAAATAACCAAATAACCAAATAAATAATAAATAAATATACAAATATTAAAATATTAAAAACAATCACACGCCCCACCCGGCGTTGAGGTCCTTGGGTTGGTATTAATTTTTCAAGATCATTTTGTATGCACCTCTTGCATCATATTCAGTCCTCTCTTTTTTTGGTTTGCTTTTTTTTCAGCTTCTTTTTTTTTCTCCGTCCGCTTTTTATTTTCTCTGTTGGCTTTTTTTTTCCCCTGTTGGCTTTTTTTTCTTGGTTTGCTTGTTTTTCTATTTGTCCAATTTTTTATGTACATACATCCAACACATGTATGTTATGTAAAAAGGAGGGGATCAAACAAGGGACAACACATCAACACATGTAACATGGAAAACACAAGGGCAGCACATGTAAAATGGACAAAACAAGGGCAGCACATGTAACATGGATAAAACAAGGGTAGCACATGTAAAAAAGAAGATGTAACACAACAGAGAATATTTAACAGAAAAGAGAATATGTGACAGAACAGATGAAACAGAGGACATGGACAACACATGCATGGACAACACATGTAATGGACACCAATTGCTTACTTGGTTCAAACTTTTGGTTTTTCCATTGAAAATATATATAAACCCCCTTCCTTCCCACTTTCATGTGCTTCCCCCATAACCCAGATATCAATGCCAACAAGGGTTGTCCTATATTGGCATTCAAAAACAAAATGAGTCACTATCCAAATTCACATAGAAGAAGGTCCTCCTCCCCTTACTTGATGTTTCCAAATTCACTACACCAATCAAATTCCAACATCCATCTTTATGATACCCATCACCATCATATTGGGCCCTCTTCCTTATTCCCACCTCCACCATATCCTCCAACCAATGCTCTGAATAGAAGGCACAATTCTTTATTGTCATCGCCATGCAATACCAGATCAACACATTTTCATTATCCCATGCCTGATCTTTACAACTTGCCTCATCACCATCATATGGGGACCTCTTCCTTATTCCCACCTGCACCATATCCTCCCAAAAATGCTCTACATAGAAGGCAAAATTCTTTATTTTCATCCCCATACAATACCAGATCAACACATGATCATTATCCCATTCCTGATATTTACAAATTTCCACCTCTCCCTGCCAACCGCATAAATCAGTGTAGACCTGAACATCCTCCTCATTCTATTTCCATTTGAAACATTACCCATCCTGGTTTATTCTATGATCTACCAAATTCAAGTGCACTTCCTCCACCACCTCAACAAAATGTTAATACTACTCCTCAAAATCCCAACATTCCTATTTCTGTGGAAAGTTAACCGCATTTTTTTCACATCAATGAGAATCTCAATGTTGCTTTGGGCCATTTGGAGCTGAATCAAAATCAAATCAATGAACATTTTGAGAAAATAAACTATGAAAATGACCATGGTTCCCCAAAATCTGCATCACTTGGAATTGAAGAATACCTGGCAGGCAAACCACAAGAGACTATTCTTAAAGGTGATCCCATGGAGCTCACAACATTGGGGAACCATCCAATCATGGTTGAAACTTAAGAGAAAATTCAAGAAGTACAGATTATTGGCCCTGTTCCCTAGGGGTGGATGGAACCAGCTCTTTTTGAACCATACACTCACAACCCACCAGGTCATGCCAAAATTTCCAAGCAATCCTTTTCCAAAAGAGACAAGATCCCTGTGCTTTAGAAATGGAAAGGTTTTAGTACAGCAGAAAAGATCACCACTTGATTTTCTCCATATGTTCAAGATTTCTAACAGGGATCATCATTCCCATGAGCATCAACTGCTCTCCAATGTCAGACTGATAAATTCCAATTTTGCCTTAACATCAATTGGTCTTAACCAAAATGCTTGCAATTCCCTAAATTTCCAAACAAGGGGAATATAAACTTTTAGGGTGAATGGAACTATTCATCATAAAATTGGTAGTCTTAATCCTATTTTTGGAAATCACCCATCATTCCTCCAATTGTATATATATGACAGGGATAATAAAATTGCACAATTGGCACAGATGGGGCTCACATGTGGCACAAGATTTGTTTCTCAGGATTTAAGAGATTTTACACAAAAATAATTTTTTGATAAATAAGTTTTAAAGAGTTTCTCCTGAGGTTTGTCCAAATCAATCCAGCAGGCTTGCTGATCCATCTTCACAAAATATGGATCAAAGATTTTACAACCTACCAACAGGAGACCAAATAGCTGCAATATCCATAGAAGGTATGGTTTTTCCTATTTTTTTGGTTTCAGATCATTAAATTGAACTTTTTCTCATGGATTTGAATTGCACATAGGTAATAATCCTGCTCAATTGAACCATAGAGATGTTTTGATCAGGCACTCAGATGGCTCCCTCAGCAGAATTAGTGAACTGAGCAAATTGTATGACCCTCTTCACTCTGTTATTTTTGATCCTCATGGTGAATATGGTTGGTTTCCAGAATTGAAGGATGAACCAGGAAAGAATAGGTTCACTGCCATGAATTATTATTCAAATAGTCTGGCATTTTGCCATTCTGATTACTCCCTTGTGCAGTGTGGTGGTCAACTGTTCCAACAATATTGTGTTGAAAAATGCATAAAAATTGAGACAGAAAGATTATCCTATATTTGACATCATCGAAATAGTCTAAGGGTTAAACAGTTCTATGGTGTTGTGGATGCAATAATCCATGGGGTTGAGTTGGTTCAGGAAACAGTTAAGTTGGTTTCTCTGCAATTTTTGTTGTGAGATTTATTTCTATATTCTACCAATACTTATGCCTAACTTGATATTTTTTTTATTCTTAGGTTTCTGTTATATTGTTCCTAAATCATTTATAGTTGGCCTAAGGGACATGAAGGCTTGATATCAAGATGCTATGGCTATGGTTCAGCATATGGGAAAGCCTGATCTTTTTATAACAGTAACATGTAACCCAGAATGGCCAGAAATTCTACATAATATTTTGCCAGGGCAAACAGCACAAGATAGGGCAGATATTGTAAAATATGTATTAAAATCAAAATTGAAAAGGATCTATGATGAAATATTCAAGGATGGAATCTTTGGAACCACAATAGGACGCACTCATTTCATAGAATTCCAGAAGAGAGGCCTTCCACAGGCTCTCATCTTGGTGATCCTGCATCATGACCACAAGCCCAAGACAGCAGAACACATTGACATGATTGTTTGTGCAGATATTCCTAATGAAAGAACTCAGCCTCATCTTTTTCAGCAAGTAAAGAGACACTTTATACATGGACCATGTGGTATTTTGAACCTTGAATTGCCTTGCATGGATAATGGTACATGCAGGAAGAGATACCCCAAAGCCTTCTTCCTGTAAACCATCATGGGTGAAAATTCCTATCCTGTCTATCAAAGACTCCAAGATGGAGTTACAATATCTCTCTCCCACAACCAAAGAAGGTCTCTCATTTATAATTTCTGGGTTTTCCCTTAAAATCCATATCTGTTGGCAAAGTATCAATTCCGCATCAATGTAGAAGTATGTGCAGGTATTTCAGCTGTAAAATATCTGCACAAATATGTCTATAAGGGCCATGACCTTTTTACTGTGGAGGTTGGTCAAAACTTGGATTAAATAAATCATTTTAGAGATTCAAGATGGGTTGCTGCACCTGAGGCATGCTGGAGAATTTTTTCCTTTAAATTTTCTGCTATCTCACCTGCTGTTATATGACTGGAAATTCACCTGCCTGAGCAACAAGATGTGTTTTTTGAACCTGATGAATCCCTGGATGAATTTTTTCAAATATCAACCCATTCTAAAACTATGCTGACAAAATATTCCATAATGAATTCAATGGAACCTTTTTCAAGGACCATCAAATATTCTGATTTTCCACAAAGTTTCACATGGAATCCCCAGAGAAAATAATGGAGGCCAAGACAGAGATGTTTTTCAATTGGAAGTATTTCTAATGTTTATACTTCTGATGCTTAGAGGTGTTATCTCAGATTTATTTTGATTGATTGTGTTGTTGAAACTTCTTTTAATCCCCTAAAGCAAGTAATGGAATCTCTTACAAAAGTTTCAGAGAGGCTGCTTTGGCAAAGGGTCTACTTGAGGATGATCATCATTTGTAAACAAAAATGGAAGAAGCTGCAGAATATCTTGGACCTTCTGAGCTAAGGAGGTTGTTTGGAATGCTGTTAGCACTTTTTCAACCTTCAAATCCACAACAACTATGGAATTTTTCTTTAAATTTGATGGTTGATGATTTGATTTGTTCTGGAATCACAGATCAAAGATTTCTCAACAATGAAATGTTAAAATCCATAAATCCTATTTTATTTCAAAATTGTGGAACAAGTTTTGAAGAAGATTTTCCTGAGCTTCCAAGAATTTATCAATCAGTGGAGGAACCAAGTAAAAACAGGAACTGGATCCTTGAGGAAGAACAAAATTATGTAATAAATCAATCAGACTTGCAAAACATTTCTCTTCTGAATCATAGACAGAAGCAAATATTTGATCAGATAATTCATGTATACAATTCCTCTCACCCCTCTTGCTTCTTTATTGATTGACCTGGTGGATCTGGAAAAACCTTCCTATATAAATGCTTGCTGGCCTCTATCAGATCATCTGGAAGAATAGCTATGGCATTTTCTGGTAGTGGAATAGCTGCAATGAATTTACCAAATGGAAGAACAGCTCATCTCACCTTTGGAATTCCCGTGAGTTTAAATCACTCCCCTGTATCAAGAGTATCAAAGAACTCTCAAAATGGTGAAGCTCTCAAAAAGGCTTCTTTGATAATCTGGGATGAAGCACCTATGAGCCATAGGCATGCTCTGGAGTTGGTTGAAAGGCTACTTCAAGACCTCATGGACTCTAACCTACCTTTTGGATTAAAAGTGATGGTTCATGGTGGTAAATTTAGGGAAATTTTACCTGTGGTTCAAAAAGTTACACATCCCCAAATTTGATGCAAGTTTGGTCAATTCTTCTTGCTGGAGAAATTTCCAGGTTTTGCATATTACTTCAAATATGTTTGCTGCAGGGGATCCTGATTACCAGAATTTCATACTCAATGTTAGAGATTGTCAAAATAATATACAGGGTTCAAAAAAAATTTTGCTTCCTCATCAAATGGTCATTCATGTTTATAGTGAAGATGAAGCTTTGGGTAGATTCATCAGCAATGTTTTTTCAAAATTGCGCCATAGCTACCTTGAAGATGGTTATCTCATGGACTGTGTTATTCTTTGTTGCACAAATACAGCAGTTTACAACATAAATAAATTGATATTGGATTCTCTCCCTGGAAATAAAGAAAACCAAAATATGAAGACTTATTACAGCCATGACTCTGTTGAAGATGATACTCAAAATCTATATTAACAAGAGTTCCTCAAAGCATTATTTCTTCCCAAATTTCCTCCTCATAGCTTAACTCTGAAAGTGGGTGCCTCTATAATTATTTTGAGAAACATGGAACATAAAATTGGGCTTTGCAATAGAACTTGCTTGATTGTTTTCAGATTTGCAAGGAATTTTATAGTTGCAAATATTGCAACTGGTGATTCAATAGGAAGGCTGGTTGCCATTCCCCACATCCCCTTGGTTACTGACCCTGATGAAAATGGCCTCCCTTTCAAGTTGATTTGCAAACAGTCTCCAGTAAATGTGGCTTTCTCATTGACAATAAACAAATCTGAAGGTCATACAATTTCCAATGTTGGTCTATATCTGCAAGATCCAGTGTTCAGCCATGGTCAGTTATATGTAGCATTGTCAAGGAGCAGGTCCAGCTGCTCAACAAGGTTAATGGTAACACACAGAGCTGACAACCAAATCTCATTTGAAACTGATAAAATTGTTTAAAATGAGGTTTTAAATTCTGTACATCCCAGAAACTGATTAATTGTAAATTTATATTGTGTTTGAGTTACTCCTACATCAAGAAATTGCTATTTGTTTTTTAGTTTAACACTGATTTTATTGGAAATTAAAAATGACATGTATCTTTTAACTTAATCATCATGATTTAATTTGAAAATTAAAAATTTTCTTCCAATCAGCGCCCAAATATTATTAAAGCCTAATCAGTCCCCAAATTGAATCCCAGAAACTGATGTGTTTGAAAATTCTATTTTGTTTGAATTACTCCTGAAATCAATAAATTGACAATAGCTCAAACATGATTTAATGGAAAATTCAAAACTTTTTGTATTTTTCAAATTTTTACTATCAACCCACATTCTATCCAAATTATTAAATTCAAATCATTCCCCAAATTTGAGGGCAATACTCTATTTAATACACCAATAAATAAAAAATAAATAACTAAAATATATCAACAATAAAAATGTAAAAAATAAATAAAAATAAAAATAAAAATTTTCAACCCTACACAACCCTTTCACACCTCAGATGGGTGTGAAAGCGGTCCACACCCCAAAATTGGTTGCAAACTGTGCCACACGACCCATTTCAAGGTGTTGATGGGTTGTGTAGGGTTGCAAATTTAACATTACCCTTTGAGAAATTTGTATCAGAGCCATATGATATGGACATTCATTTCCATTGGTATCAATATTCAAAATGAAATGATATAAATTCTATTGGAAAACAATAAGATCTACTGAATAGGGTTTATCAGTTACAAAAAATAACTTTTTTTTAATGGAAGGTTTCAGAAAGAGACCCCAATTTCAAACAAACCATTAAAAATCAAAGAGCTCCACTTATTTAATTCAAGACTTATTAGATTTATTGTGATTCTTTTTTTTCAAATAAATTACATAAAAATGCATGCAAAAGAAAAAAATTGTTGGAATCACCATCCAACCCCTGCTTTCCACATCCTTTGATCTCAAACCTCATTGGATATACAATTCCTCTGCTCTTCCTCTTTCCATTGTAGTTTCCCCCTTACAACCTCATCAATATATAAATCACTCTTCATCTTTCCTTTGAGCTTCACGCCTCCAAACTAATCAGAATCACCAATTTATTGCCTTTGCACTCATCACTTGATCTCAGTTCCACTTTCCAAATGGCCCCTCAGCAAAAATCCCCTTGAAAATATTCCAAGAGAATGTCCCCACAGAAATAAATGGCCATAATTTCAAGAAAACTCAAACCTCCTCCCCCATCTGCTTCCAAATTTTCTATTCAACTAAAGAAATTCAATAATATCATCCTTGTTAACTGGCTGAAAATTCCTACCAACTAAAATGCCTTTTTTGGCCTGAAAATGAAAACTGTGTTGGCCAAAATCCATCTTCTAAAGTCAATGGTTATCTACTAGTGGCAATGAGTTCAAGAATAAAACTAAAGGTAGGCATGATCTATTATTGAAAAAAAACCAGGGAGCAATTCAATAACTATTTTTACAAGTATAAAAAAGCCTTTTCAATTTCAATATCAACTAGATTTTCTATCACTGATGCTGATGAATCTAAAGGGATAAACTTGGTGGTTAGTAAGCTGGAATTCATCCATCCTTTATATTTTCAAATTAATGAAATATTTTTAAGAAGGCCAAAATTACCCCTGTAGCTGATCTAGACACCCAAAGATTCAAATCCATTTATGCTGAGGAAATGGTATCCAAATCTCAGCCAAGTGATGAGCATAATGAGGAAAAATTCATTGAGGAGCAAACAGCTTTTTAGGAACCCTTGGAGTGGCCATAATCTGATTCCAAGGAAGATACTCCAAAAATAAAAGGTATAATGAAACCCAAATAAGAATCAATGATCCATTCCAATTCATCCTTGGATCCAAAAATTTCCTCTTTGGATAATTTTCTTCCAAGCTGGTCCAATTTATTCACAATTCTCACAAGCTCAAGGAGGATAAACTTGAAAAATCACCCCCTCCCCAACTAGCAAAATATTTTTTTATCAAAATTAATTATATTTTATATTCAAGTTGCTAGTTAGTAATCAATGATTTACTCCAAAAAGCCCCACCCTTTTTTACCAAAACAAAAGATTGAGGCCCCATTTGGGCCCACACAAAGATTTTTATGGTTGGTGTTTGGCGTCCACCCATACACATCTGATCATATGAGGCTTAACAATGCTGGTCAAAGTTTCAGTTCTCCCATAGGCCAAATCCCAATATAATGCTACATTTTGTTCCAGACCAAAATTTACTGTCATAGCCATCTGACCTGCACCCCCCCCCCTTTGGTCTTTATCTCCCTTTCCTCAATACCCCCTCAGATTCACCTCATATGTTGCTTGTGGACGCCAAACATGTCAGGCCCTGATATAAGGTTGTGTCATGATTGATTTTTTTTCAAAAAGAATTATCATCCTAACCTTGCTTACCACACAACTGCATGCAACACTCTGTGTGGGCCCAAACAGGGTCTAATTTAACTTGGTCTCCCACTTCACCATACAATTTAAGTTATAAAATTCAGCTGTGTTCATTCTGATTAAAGGAAAATTAAAAAGGCATCTATATCAATCAAAATAAATCCCAAATTAAATCAAATATGGAGGAAACATTCCTGCTTTGAAGGTTTCAAAGATATCATTGAGAAGAAAGAGCTGGGTTAAAAATTGAACCACTATTGGGAAATTTATACATAATAAATTTTCAATATGCATTTCAAACAATTTAATTCCCAGAGGAAAGGGATAAGATTGAAGTTTAAAATAACAATCTTTGGTTTGAAAAGGAAAAATGGGGGCTTCATATGGAATTCAATAAAGAAAAGAAAAGATGTGAAAATAGGAATGAAGACAAATAGGTGGAAAATCATTTAATTTGAGACATAATTTATTTATCATTTTGAAGAATCAAACCAATATTTGGAATTTAAAGTTAAAGGATTCTAGACTCCAAGGGAAGATTATGAATCTCTATATGAAGTGGTGCAAAAAATAAAAGCTGAGATGGCAAAAAATAGAATACATACCAATATTCAAGCTCAAATCCACATGCATGGGAGTTCTGATTTGAAGGTAAAAGGCAAGATCTTGCATTGGAATTAAATTTTTTGAGAAAGAAAGAGCAGATTTTGGCTCAATATAAAGTGATGTAAAAAATTAAAGCTAAATTTTAAAACAAGAAATTCCAAGCCAATATTTGAAATTAAATCCAAATGGATGGGAGTACTTTTTCAGTCATTTTTCTCCTTCTAGGAGTATAAAGGCTGAATCTTTTGAATCCATACACCCAGCTTAATTATGTTGATATTATTCTATTTATGTGTGGCCAAATAAAAAAGTACTTTGGTCAATTATTTTGAATCTTTCTATGATCAAAAAAGATATTTCAATTTTGGTTATTATTCTGTGGCTAATAATTTTCAGGGGACCTTTCAAGACTTCAGTAATGAATTAGAATTTTAATTTTAAATAAGTTAGGAATTTTACCAAGATCTTTGCAAGAACTTTAGTAATATTTTTTTCAGCTGACTACTATTCAAAACCAACTGACTAAAGCCCCCAAAAATAAAATACGGAAATAATCAATTAAAAATAAGAATAAAAGTTAAATTTAATAAATAAAAACTTAACCTGTAATAAATCTAAAAATATTATTAAAGAAATGGATTTGTGGTGCCAATTTAGGTAGGGTCACCCGCTAGCACCACCCCCAAAAATTCACTCCTTCAGGTAGAACCATGGTTCACCTGTGTACCCTCTGCAACCGCACAAAGAAGCTACAGCACGCGCCAGCCAGCCTTATACCCTCCGCAACTGCGCAAAGAAGCCGCAACACTCTTTTCTCCATAGCCCCGTGCGCAGCCGCATACCCTCTGCAACCACGTAAAGAAACCATGGCACACTTTTTTCCATAGCCCGGCGCGCAGCCGCATACCCTCCACAACCGCGCAAAGAAACCACAGCACGCTTTTGTCCATAGCACGGCGCGCAGACGCGAACCCTCCGCAACCGCTCAAAGAAGCTACAGCACGCGCCGGCCAGCTGCATACCCTCCACAACCGTGCAAAGAAGCTATGGAACGCGCTGGCCCCGCAAGCAGTCAAGTGGCTACCTTGCCCAAGCCTGGAGTAGTTGCTAGTCAACAACTACCACGTATGGCAGTTGCTACCGACTGCCGTGGGTAGTCAAGCAACTACCGGGCGGGGAGGGTGCTACCTGTTGCCAGCCCCGCAGGTAGTTGACCAACTACCTTGCACGGGCTCCTAGCAACTTTCCAGACCATTGGGCAAGGCAACCAGCCGGCTCACTGGACAGCCCCCCTCTCCTGAAACAGAAACGGGCTGTAGGGTACTGCCTATACACCCTACAGCCGTGTTCCACACCACATGGGACCCAAAGAGCGCCACCATGTGGTGGGAACAGTATGAAAACAGATAAAACAACAAAAAATCCGGAAAAATGGGCCCTGCACCCTTTTTAAAACTATATCAAAGGTTGCCAGGGCCCCTGGAAAAGGGCCTGTACAGTAGGTTTGGACCCAAAAGGTTACATGATTAGTTACTTTAACACCCTTAGAGTGTTTACTAAGGATACAAAGAGGCCTAGCTTCGTGCTAAATGGCTCACAAGGTACCAAACACCCATACAACACCTCCCTTGTGTCCCTAGTAACTAAAACTGTATGTAACTAAACATTATTAGGAGTGTACTGTCCAATTAAGTGACTTTGAAACACCCCAATATGGGCAAAAGAGCCTCAGACTCAAAATAGTCTTGCAGAATGGGGTCCCCAGAGAATTTTTTCAAACCCCTCGCTTCAGGAAGCCATGAATTACATTTAAAAATATTAATTGAATACTACTTCTTTGGTAGATACAATGAGATCATCAAGGGTACAGAAAAATGTAACAAGCCCAAAGTATGATGACATAGGGCTTCCTGTACCTCTTTAGTGACCAGAGAAGGTCTACATGAACACAATGATGGCTCCCTGGCCTCAACACTATCCTGGGTAACCCTCCTTTGGCTGTTAAAAAGACTTTACCATGAGGGGACCCAAACAATATAAATGAAGGCTCTTCCCCCAGCCATTTCTAACTCATTCATCCAGTCATATAGTTATTATTGCTTCAGATATTTTTTCAATCAAGCTATTAAACCTTTATAAGAAGTCAGTTTGTGATCCTGGACCAATTTCTGATTAAATAATAGACAAAACTCTTGAATCCTCACTTTTTTGCCAAGATCATTATCCAACCACTCAGCCTGCCTCAGCACCAGCTTCCAGCACCCTGAATCCCTGCATATTTTCAGCTCTCTGATACCAGGAACCTTTTGGTTCTTTAGCTACAGAGAGTGATAGAAGATACTGGAATAATAATAATAATAGTATTCCAATGATAAACACGTAAAAAGCTCAAAAAATGAATATGTTAAGAGCTGGTGCAAGGTTTAATTGGTTTTGTTAAAAATATTTTTAATTTGTTACAAAAGAGGGGCCACAGTATTATACTACTGAGGGTCTTTACATACAAACAACCTCTCTTCAAGGGGCCTCCTTAGGCAGTTTGAAAACCTTGGAATGAAGATGGGTGCCTTAGAAAGGGATTATTCCACTTAAATGGCCGGGAAAAACAGCACAATGGCCAAGACAGGAAGTGAGACACTCACTCTGAGAACTTTGCCACAAAAATCCTGCAATAATAGGAAGGGTTTCAGAGCAGATTGGGTAGATTTGCTTGACTAAATTCAATGGGTTGATTGTTTTTTGACAAATTAATAATAATACTACAGACTAAGTCATAAATCACTTGCTTATCTCTTTTATAAGCACTTGACTAAAAATGAAACAGTGTCTGATTGATAATAATAACTCCTGGTAAACTGATGGGGAATAATAGGTACAAAGAGGTCTGTATGAATACCTTTTTGGGGTGACTATGAGCTTCTCAGGGCGCGTAGAGAGGGTTCTGATCTTTGTCTGAGGCTGGCAAGCAAGTCAAGGCAATATTAGCACGTCTACTTGGTGCTTCCAATCAGCTGACATCAGATCTGCTGGTTATCTGTGCTATTTTAGCCACCGAATCTGTCAATGTGTTATGGCGTAAAGGTGATCATTCTTCACTCATCCTTCATTTATACTATTAATATTATTTTCAAGTGGACATATTTGGACGTTTACTGATTTTCCATCATCTGCTGAGCACGTAGGTAATTTTTAATAATTTTTATGATGACCTCTAGTATTGTTTTGTGGTCTTTGAAGATCAGGATAAGTGATTTACATGGTAATCCTCAATGTTTGGTTTATTATTGAAAAATACTTAAACTTAATTTCTTATTAATTTTATTTAAGTTTTATAGTTTTTAGACTATTACTAATGCATATTTCAGGTCATTACATATGTCAGATAAACCTAACTAGGTTGTAGCTACCTTGAGCAGTACCTGGTTGTCAAGTTTGTCACGACTGATCCAGGCGCGGGGATCAGTCAATTCAGATGCGCACAGGGTAGGATCTGCTGCGTGCGCGGAAAAAATAGCTGCGCGCGTGACCTCTGTACGCGGGAATGTGTAGCTACGGGTAATCAGGATTGTTTAAGGATGCAAGGCTGCGCGCGGGAATTGTGACATAACACATTTCCATGTGTAACTCCTAGAATATACACAACACTCCAATTCTGAGTGAAATTTAGTTGTAAAACCTATACGTGAAAATACACATGAAATATTGAAATGGCCAAAAGGTGCCATATTGGTGTCGTGGCTTTTGGTCCCTTTTTTATTTAATTATTTAAAAATAGAAGGAGTTGGATTTCCAGGGTGGGGTTAGTGAGTGACCCTACCTGATTTTGGGTGAGGAATCCATTTCTGAAATATTATTTGTGGATTTCTGACTCCTTCTTTAGTTAATTTTACTTTTCTTATTTAATTGTTTTTATCATATTTCTTCTTTTACTTTGACAGTTTGCTCTGTACATAGTAGCAAGCTGACATTCCCCCACTCCAAGACATTTCTATATCTGAAAAAAAATTCCTGGGTCTAATGCCTTCTGCTAGCTCTGTAATTTCTCAATTGTATGGGTCCATCTGGGATATTTTGTTCAGGAAATCATTCATCTTTATCAGCTGACTCTCCCTTTTATCTGACTAGTTAGAGTCTAACATCTTTTCCATTGATCCTGTATTTCTTATCCTTAAGGATCTTGCTAAATTTTCCTCTGTCTTTTCCAGTTCCTTCTGCATCAGTTATTTCTGGTGAAGGGGTACGTTCTCCCTCCCTTGGGTGGTAGTGTTTGATGAGACTTACTGGGAAGACTGGGTGTTTCCTAGATAGTTCATCACTCAAGATTACTTCCACAGCATTTTTACCATGAAGCTTTTTGATAGTGAAAGGTCCTATAAAAGCTGGTTTGAGCTTCCTGTTACCAGCTAAGTTAGTAAAGTTAGTGGTAGAAACTAAGAGTTGATCTCCAATCTTAAAATCAGGTTCTTTATGGGTTTTATCCCACCTCTGTTGTTTATACTCAACAGCATCCTGAACACACTTAACAGCATGTTTATTGGCTACATCTATCATGTTCTTGGAATCAAGTGATGTAGCATGGATATTTTTTAACTGCTGGTTAATGTTATCCTTGGGTAATTTAGGGATCCATCCTCTTTCCAGTATGTAGGGTGCTACTTTTGTAAGCCATCACCAATGCGGTTAAAAGACTAACCCAGTCATGGAAATAACCATCAGAATTCTTATATTCTAGACCAAAGTAACAGAACCTTCTGAGCATATCTTCTAGATTCTGGATCATTCTTTCAGCTAAACCATTTGTCTGGGGTTGATAAGCTGTAGAGAAAGCTAAGGTAGTTCCTAGCATGTCACAAAGATTTCTCCAGAACTTAGAGGTAAATTTGGGGTCTCTATCACTGATAATAATCTTGGGTACTCCAACATCAGCAATGAGTCTATTCCAGAATAACAAGGCAACTTTCATAGGAGTGTCTTCCTTGTGATTAGGTAGAAGCTTTGCTTTCTTTGAGAGCCTATCTACTATAACCAGGACTGAGTTGTAGTAATAACCACCTCCTGGGGGTAATCCAGTTACAAAATCCATATTGATGATTTCCCATCTTTTCTTTGGTTCAGAAATCTTCTGTAGTAGACCAAACCTTTTCCCAGTGGTCCTATTGGACTTCTGACAAGTTTCACAACCTATAACATATTGGATATTTTAGTCTCTCCAATTGATCCACCAAGCAGTTAGTTTGACTTTCTCTAAGTTCCTATCAGTAGATATATGGCTGGAAGAGCATTTATCATGGCACTCAGCCAGGATATGTTTGTTATGGTCTATCTTAGTTAAGACTATGACACTTGAATGCTTGTGCCTGTAGTATACTAGACCATCCCATAAGGTGAACCTTCCAGCTTTGTAATATTTCAGAAGAGGGTCAGGTAGACTATTAATCAGTTTGGATGGTGGAGAAGTACTTTTCATAATGGTGATTAGAGTCTTCATATCAGAGCTGTAAGCCTCCTTGATAGAGTTGAAAAAAGATTCATCCGGTTTACAGATGTGGATTCCTAAAATAGGAGCCTCAATATCCAGTATGTTAATATTCAGTATAGGAAATATATCATTATTCTCTGGGTCATAAGCAGGGTTACTTGGATCATTGGGCAAAGCATTCCTACTCAAGCTATCAGCATTTTGATGTTTAGTACCAGCTTGGTGAACTATGGTCATCTGACCTCTGTACTGTTGTATGGCTATCTGCCACCTTAAAATGTGTCTACTAGGGGTCTTCATTTTCATCAATGTCCTGAAAGCATTGCAGTCAGTAATCACAGTGAAATTGGTGTCTTCAAAGTAGTAATGGAGTTTCTCCAGATCTCATACTAAGGCAAGACATTCCATTTGACTTGCACCATACCTTTTCTCAGTGTCTTTAACTTGTCTGGATATGAAGATTATAGGTTTTTCCACTGGTTTGTCATCCTCTATGACTTCTTGGTGTAAAGAAGCTCCTAGCCCGTCCATGCTGGCATCTATATAGAGCTTGAAAGGTTTAGAATAGTCTGGCTGAATCAGTACTGGAGCTGAGGTCATTGCCATCTTGAGTTCCTCATAGTTCTTGACTCTGTCATTAGTCATTTCAAAGACAGTGGTGTTGTTGCAGATTTCATACAGACACTTGGTTAGAAGAGCAAACTTTGGTAAGTACTTCCTATAGTAGCTGTAGAATCTAATGAAAGATAGAAGTTCAGTTTTATTCTGAGGCATTGGCCTGTTCATCATGGCTGCTATATTTCTTTGGTCAGCAGCTAAAGTTAGTCTAGAGACAATGTGTCCTAAGGCCTTGAGTTCTCCATAGCCAAAGTTGCCCTTTTTCATTGATACCTTTAATCCTACAGTAGAGATGGTTTTGAGGACTAGCCTTACTTTCTCCATGTGAGTATCCCAATTATCAGAGTAAATGATAACATCATCAATGTACACCATCATCCATCCTTGTCTGATGAATAATCCTAGAACTGTGTCCATCATCCTTTGAAAATGAGAAGGAGCATTTTTGATACCAAAAGGCATCCTAAGATACTCATAAATTCCCAAATGACAGATAATTCTCATGAATTTCTGGCTATCAGGGCTGATGGTATTTGGTGAAAACCTTTCAGCATGTCCATAGTAGTGATATATTTAGCCTTTGAGAGGTTATGTAGATCATGTTCAATCCTTGGAATAGGATATTAATCAGCTTGGGTATATTTATTTAGCATTCTAAAGTCTCCAACCATTCTTGACTTATCATTATGCCAGGCTATGATTACTGGGGTAGTAACATCCACTTGTTCATTGTGTCCTACTTTCCTTAAGACTTGTAAGTCAACTAACTCCTGGATATGAGTTTCCAGAGGAGCTCTAGATTTTGGACTAGATGTCAGCTTGCTACTATTGCAGAGCAAGCTGCAAAAGTAACAGAAATAACATGAAAATAATAATAATATCATTAACCTAAGAAGGAGTAGGAAAACCATAAATATTATTTCAAAAATGAATTATCCACCCAAAATTAGATAGGGTCACTCACTGACCCCACCCTTGAAATCCAACTCCTTATATTTTTAAATAATTGAGGAAAGAAAAACCAAAATACCACAGAACTACTATTGAACTTTTTTGGCCATTTAAATATTTCACATGTATTGCCACTTATAGGTTTCTCACCTAAAATTCAGTCAGAATTGAGGTGTTGTGTATATTTTAGGAGTTACAGACAGAAATGTGTTCTGTCACAATTCCCGCACACAGAGGCGGCAGCCAATACACCCGCCCGCGGCTGAGCTACAGCTCTTTCACTTGGTCAAAGCCGTGTACGCAGCCCCAGGCCTCTGACAAGTATGCAGCGGCGGGACTACGGGTTGACAAAGTGACAGGCGGCCTGAGAAACCTAGGTACCGTGTAAACATGCTAAAACCTACATGGGAACATTCTAAATACGTAATAAATGTTCCAGTGGATAGTATATAGTCTAAAAATACATAAAAATACATAAAAATACATAAAAATATATAAAAATACTTAAATAACCTTTATACGTATTTTTTATTAAATATAATTCAAAGTACCAAAAATGTCGAAAATAAGATAATGACCACTTCTAAAAATATATTAAAATACTTTAATGTACTATTATGAGAATTTCTATAAATCAATCTTTTTTTGACATACTAAGTAAACTTATGATGTAAAAATATTACATGAATACCTATGACTTACATTTTTAAGTAATTATTTTAGTAAATCAACTGAATTTCCAAAATAAGGAGTAAAATCAATATCATGACTTTAATCCAATTATTTAATACAGAATGAGAACTCACCTGAAATCAGAATATCCATAGTAATCTCTATTAAAATGATCATTAACTTACTGGGAACATTTACTAAGGATAATTAATTAAATAATAAATAAAAAGAACAGATTAGTGTTATTCACACATCCAAAAATCAATTATAAAGTAGAATAATTCCCATACCCTGTAGAATTAGATGATACCCGTGTTACAGCACCAAGAACACGTGAAAGGATAAAACTGGTTATCCTGCTAGCCTCAGTATCTGTCCCTTTGACCCCCTGTACCCCTCAGAAGGACAATATTAGGACTCCAAAAGCTATAAATAAAGAGCTCTCTTAAGGATATTGATACCCACAGACGCAGTTATATTTACATACAGACACCGTGCCAAGGTAATTAAATACTTATAAGAGATAATTTAGTTATTTATGGCTTTAGTGTGATTAATAATATCCATCCTCAACCCTCTTTTATCAATTTAAACTACGGAACAACCTTATAACCCCAGTAAACAGGTTTAACCCATCAGTGCACATCCCAAACAGGTACCCAAAGGATTTAATAATATACCAGTGAGTCTTATTATCCTTTCTCTTTTGTGGCAGCTTTGTTACAAAGCCCTGCCACTCCACCGTGTATTTTATATACATATTATCTTTGGGAAAAATATCCTTTAAACTAAAGGGCCCAAAGTAATCAGGCCTATGTGTTTTCATACTTAATTGCCTGAAGATAGGTGTTAAAGATCCCCAATATAATTGGGGCACCTCTATAAAAATATTTAATAATCAATTTATCTATATTGATTTATAACAATAAACCATATCCAAACCAATTAACCTTGCAATAAGCTTTATCCAAATATTTTACGTATTTTTGCTGCATTTATTGAATAATATATTAATTATTTATTCTATCACCTCTGGTAGCAAAAGGATAGCAATGGTCTTGGCATACAGGAGGCTGAAACTAGAAGGGTAAGTAGTTCTCCTGAGGTTAGGTGGATAAGGAGGTTTAATGGTTAATGTTAGAATCATGTCATGTCCTTTGATATTACCAATGGGGTGATCCTTGGTACAGAAAGCATTCTGATTTTCAAAGCAAACTTGCAAGATTTCATGTTTTTGTTCTTACTTGAGTAGGGAATTCAAAGCTGCTTGAGAGAATTATTCTTCATCAAAACTTCCCAAGTGCTTCTCATTGGTTGAATCAGAAGTCTGAGCATTAACATGGCATATTTGGAACTTCTTGTTCCAGTCTCCCCCTATTTTAAAGTATCTACCCTTGCTTTGGAATAGATCTATACCATACAGGCAAAGAGAATCATTTCCAAGAATAAAGTAATCACATACTCCATTTTGAAGCACTAAAAATTCAATGTTCAGTTTAAGTGATCCATTAGAGTGAGGGAGTATGATGTCAGAAGACCATACTCCAATGGCATTGAGAGGAGAATTACAACTGCTAAACTTAGCCTGAGGTACTGGTAATAGGTTCAGCCTCCAATTTGGGTCTTGTTTGTCCAAATAAGTTGAACCAACACAAGAGCAGAAGGCTCCACTTTTCAAGATTAAGTTAACAGGGGAGCCTTGGATCAAACCAGTAGCATAGCATGTTTTGCCAGAAGTGTAACTTTTACCAGCAGAAGGTTTCAGAGTGAAGGCCTTAGCCTCAGAGACATGGAGAATTTTTGTTTTAAAATTTTATGTTTGAGGTAAGTTGGAATCCTCATTAACAGATTTTATGCCCAGGGAGGACTCTATACTTCCTTCAATAACATTGATGTGGTTAGTGATCATTAAATCACACTAAGAGAGTGATCCATCAGTATCATCAAGTTGGGGTTCAGGATTGTCATAATCTTCTCATTCAATAGGATTAATTCTTCTCCTGGGCTGAGGACATTCAGGTCTAACATGTCCTGTTTGGTTGCAGTTCCAACATACTTTTTCCTTGGAATCTGAAGTCTTATTGACTTCCAAGGTGGTTAGATTAGCAGCAGGGGAATCTTTAGTTTTGGAAGTTTATTCTTCTCTGCTCCTAGCATTTTTTTCCCTGGGGAGTCTGTTAATTCTTTTTTCAAGACCATTCATGTCTATAGTCTCTTCCAATATACCTATCAAGGTAGAGAGATCAAAGTTCATGGGCATTCTGCAGCTTACACTATGGTTGATTTGTCCGGGACACAAGTTGAGAAGTATCTCATTGACCTCTTCCTTATCAGCATCCAGGTAGAAACAGTCTAACCTCCTCTTCTGGTCTAAAAACCACTTATGAGGTTTGTCCTTGGATGAATCAAACTGGGAGGTTTCAAAAGTTTTCATCATCTTTCTTTTCCAAATCCTGGTACCAAATTGTTCTCTAATCAATTCCTTCCAAGAATTCCAGGTTAAAGATCCTACTTATTCCCTTTTATTGATGAACCAATCAAGAGCCACTCCCTCAAACAGTCTGGGTAACCTCACCACAGCTATTGAATCAGGGAGTTCATAAGAAGCAAGAGTGTAACCAATAAACTTAATAAAACTGAAATGGTTATACTCTCCTTCTCTGGAGAATTTAGGCCATTCAGTGATGGGAGGAAGTGACTTCAAACCTTGCTCTATTTCTGGTGTACGGCTTGGTCTAAAAGTTTCATTCCTAGTTATTCTGGTTCTAGGAGGAATACTAGGAGTACTAGTGAACCTGGAAGGTCTACCTTCTTCCAAGTCAGTGGCTGGAGAGTTATTGACCTTAAGATCTCCAGGATCATTCTTAATCATATCTAACTCCAAGTCAAGCTTGTTGTTTAATAAATCAATTTTTTTAATCAAATGAGTTGAAGAAGTAGGACCAGTTTTCTTAACTTCTTCCTTAAGTTGATCCATAGTTACAATCATGTCTTCCTGAAGGATTGATTGATTATCATCAATATGCTTCATCAGATCCAACTTACTATATTTGATACTTTCCTTGATTTTTTGTATTTCCAACTCATCAATCCTCATAGTCTGGTATTGGGTGTCAATAACTCTGAAAAAACTCAGACTCAACTTGTCCAATTGTTCATAAACTTTGTCAAAGCACTTGCTAATAATGGTAAAATTGTGAGACACATTTACAGAAAAGATGCTAAGGGCTTCTACATCTAATTGTGGTACACCTTTTTCCATTTCTGGGCTAGAGAGATTATGTTGTCCCAATCCTTTTGGTTCTTTAACTTCTGATGGGCTGAGGACCTCTTCTTTTTGGGTTCCTTTCCCTTTAAGGAAAATAACTGATCCCAAGGATTCCAACTCTGCACTTAGCCTTCTACTTCTTTCTTTGGGATCAACTTTTGCAGAGAAATCTGAGATTTCTTTGCCAGAGAGATGGCTTGTCTCATACCTGGCTGACCCCCTGGGTCTGAGAAAACTTGAATTGTTCCCAGTAGCTCACCTGTCCTTTCACTAACACCTTGACTCTTTCCTCCTTGGTTGAGTCCAGCTGGGGTGGCGTAGGAGGACCTGTACCCTCCTGGGATAACACTTTGGGCAATGGCTGACTCTCCAACGGTGTGTTGGTTGAGTTGGCGGCCGCAGTCATTGCCGTTGTTGTCCCGTGTGACACTATGGTCACGGGTTCAAGCCCCCTCATTGCGCTCGCAACTGGAGTCCTTGCGCGCACAGGTTCCTCTGGGCAAAGATACATAGGATGGTGCTCTGCTGGTTGCTTGGGTGTTGCGCCTGTTTTGATTCATAGGGCAAAAAGGTATAAGTCTTTGTCAAAATTTTTGAAGGAGACTTAAAAAAATAAAAAAATAATAATTTTCGAGTTTTTATATTTTTTAATAAATTTTATATATATTTTGACTTATAGTAAAATTTAAAGGTACCAATACTTGGTTGGGGTCACTACCATCCTTGGGGGTATTCCAATGGGGTCTAAATGGGTTCCAATCAGATCTTGGTATAAATCCTAGGGCAATTCCAATGGTACACTGTCTAGGACATCCTCAAGAAGATCCTGGTCAATAAGGTCACCAAACACAAAATTCACTAAGAAGGATAAAACAATAAAAAAATTTAAGTTTAATATTTTTTTGTAATTTTTACATGGTAAGATAATATTTCAAAACAAAATAATTTTAATCTCACTTTTGTTATTTTTGGCTTTTTCTTTATCTTCTGGGTTGTTTATATTATTAATATAAAGCTTCCTTTGATAAATTTTCCACTCCTTATGTTGCCTCAATAAAGGATTAAAATTTATAATTCTTTCTAACTCAAGCTCTTTTTCTTTTTAAGCTTGTTGCTAATAATAAAGAAGCTTTTCCAGTTGTTGCTCAGGAGTTATAATGATAGACAAAAAGTTACGGATTTTTTCTTCTTTTCTCTTTTTAAGAAGTTTCAAATAATAATTGATCAATTCTCTTTTGGTCTTAAGATCCACTGGAGAAATAAAGAATCAAGAATATATGTTATAAGTATTTCAACTTATTTTTTAAAAAATAGACTGGTCCAAGGAATAAATAATTAAAAATTATTTATTTAAGGATAATTCCCGGACAGACCCCCATTAGTTGTCACCTCTCTGATACCAGGAACCTTGCAGTCCTTTAGCTACAGAGAGTAATAGAAGATAGTGGAATAATAATAATAATAGTACTCCAATGATAAACAAATAAAAAGCTCAAACAATGAATATTTTAAGAGCTGGTGCAAGGTTTAATTGGTTTGGTTAATAGGGTTTTCAATTTGTTATAAAAGAGGGGCCACAGTATTATACTACTGGGGGTCTTTACAGACGAACAACCTCTCTTCAAGGGGCCTCCTCTGGCAGTTTAAAAACCTTGGAATGAAGATGGGTGCCTTAGAAAGGGATTATTCCACTGAAATGGCCGGGAAAAACAGAACAATGGCCAAGACAGGAAGGGAAACACTCACTCTGAGCCCTTTACCACAAAAATCCTGCAATAATAGGAAGTTTTTCAGAGCAGATGGGGTAGATTTGCTTGACTAACTTCAATGGGTTGATTGGTTTTTGAGAAATGAATAATAACACTACAGACTAAGTCATAAATAAATTGCTTATCTCTTTTGTAAGCACTTGACTAACAATGAAACAGTGTCTGATTGATAATAATATTTCCTGGTAAACTGATGAGGAATAACAGTTCCAAAGAGGTCTGTATAAATACCTTTTTGGGGTGACTATGAGCTTCTCAGGGCGCATAGAGAGGGTTCTGCTCTTGGGCTGAGGCTGGCAAGCCAGTCAGGGAAAGATTAGCACGTCTACTTGGTGCTTTCAATCAGCTGACATCAGATATGCTGGATATCTGTGCTATTTTAGCCACAGAATCTGTTAATCTGTTATGGTGTAAAGGTGATCATTCTGCACTCATCCTTCATTTGTACTATTAATATTATTTTCAAGTGGACATATTTGGACGTTTACTGATTTTGCATCATCTGCTGAGCACGTAGGTAATTTTTAATAATTTTTATGATGACCTCTAGTATTGTTTTGTGGTCTTTGAAGATCAGGATAAGTGATTTACGTGGTAATCCTCCATATTTGGTTTATTATTAAAAAATACTTAAACTTAGTTTCTTATTAATTTTATTTGAATTTTATATTTTTTAGACTATTACTAATGCATATTTCAGGTTATTACATATGTCAGATAACTTTAACTAGGTTGTACTTACCTTGAGCAGTACCTGGTTGTCAGGTTTGTCACAACTGATCCAGGCGCGGGGATCAGTCAATTCAGATGCGCGCTGGGTAGGATCTGCTGCGTGCGTGGCAAAAATAGCTGCGCGCGTGACCTCTGTACGCGGGAATGTGTAGCTACAGGTAATTAGGATTGTTTAAGGATGCAAGGCTGCGCGCGGGAATTGTGACATAACACATTTCCATGTTTAACTCCTAAAATAAACCCAACACTCCTCTTCTGAGTGAATTTTAGTTGTAAAAACTATACATGACAATACATGTGAAAAATTGAAATGAACAGAAAGTGCCATATTGGTGTTGTGGCTTTTGGTCCCTTTTTTTATTTAATTATTTAAAAATAGAAGGAGTTGGATTTCCAGGGTGGGTTTAGTGAGTGACCCTACCTAATTTTGGGTGAGAAATCCATCTCTGCAATAATATCCGTGAATTTCTCACTACTTCTTCAGGTAATTTTACTTTTCCTATTTAATTGTTTTTATCATATTTCTTCTGTTACTTTGACAGGTTGCTCTGTACATAGTAGCCAGTTGACACATATTGGTCCATCCATCAAGCATAAGTCCGGATCTAGACCTAGTAAGTGATCCTTCTGACTTATACTCTTTTTGTAGGTACTGCATAACCTAAACCCCAACAAAATTACACACACCCTTCTTGAAAGGAGTCCTTGTAAACCCCACAGGCACCACAATTGCACCTATATTGTCCTTAACAGACATATAGCTGTGTTCTTGAGGGTTCAAAAACCCCATTAAGGTCTTGGCCCCTGCTTTTAAGTTTATTTTTATAAATATATAAATAAATTTAACCCTTTTAGCCAAAATAAATCTGGCATTTTTTTAACATTTTTAATCTAAACTCATCATCACCTCTAATAGCTAGAAGGAGCTAGATCCTTGGCATCTATTAGCCTGAAAATTTTTTATTTTTATCAGTTTCTATAAAACATTGAATCTGATGGTGTGGAAGTGTTCAAAAAATAATAGATGAGGTTTCCACAGTTGGTTCTGGTTCTTTCAAATTTTTGTGAATCTAAATATGATGGATAGCTAAGGCATAATACTTGAATTTTTTTCCATTTTGATTGCTGTTTAAATTCAAATTCACACATTTTTATTGCTTTTGTTGATGAATTTCATTTTGAATCCTTGGAAATTGGTAAATAGGGTGTATCAAAGTTAGCAAACCCACCATTATAAACCTGCCATTTTTTATTTTTGACCAAACTGGCCATTCTTAATGGCAGGTTTCTGAAATACACATACCCCCTGACTGGTGTACTTCAAAATGGCTGGTTTCATGAAAATTGCGGATTTCAAACATCAAACCCGCCATTTATGCACCATCCTCCATCCACCGTCCATGCATGCAAAACAATGTCCTCCAATTGAGGTTGCTTGAAGCATGACGTTCTGATTCCAAATTTTTATAATATTTGGAAAGAATATAGTTGCAGGTGGTTTATTAAGAACTTGGGATGGACAATAAAAAAGTGCTTGAATCTCTAGAAAAAAAATCACCCCAATTAAAGCATGATTTGATTGTATTCAATTAAATGGAATTGTTTTTTGTATGTTTTTTTCATTTTTCAGGACCATTCTTGTGATTTTTTTTATTTTATTTCATAGTATGGAATTGTTGTTTGTGTGTGTGTGTGTTTATTTTGTTCTTTTCTTTTTCTTTTCTTTTTCTTTTCTTTTTTTTTCTTTTTTTCTTTTTTTCTTTTTTTCTTTTTTTCTTTTTTTCTTTTTTTCTTTTTTTCTTTTTTTCTTTTTTTCTTTTTTTCTTTTTTTCTTTTTTTCTTTTTTTCTTTTTTTCTTTTTTTCTTTTTTTCTTTTTTTCTTTTTTTGTCTTTTTTTCTTCTTTTCTTGTTTCTTATTTTCTTTTTTTGTTTTTTTCTTTTTTTCTTTTTTTTCTTTTTTTCTTTTTTTCTTTTTTTTTCTTTTTTCTTTTTTCTTCTTTTTTCTTTTTCTTTTTTTTTCTTTTTTTCTTTTTCTTCCTTTTTCTTTTCTTTTTATTTCTTTTTATTTCTTTCTTTTATTTCTTTTTTCTTTCTTTTCTTTTCTTTTTTTTTCTTTTCTTTCTTTTCTTTTCTTTTTTCTTTTATTTCTTCTTTCTTTTTTTTTTCTTCTTTTTTTTTTCTTGTTTTTCTTTTTTTTTCTTTTTTTTTTCTTTTTTTTTTCTTTTTTTTATTTTTCTTTTTTTTCTTTTTTTTTCTTTTTTCTTCTTTTTCTTCTTTTTCTTCTTTTTCTTCTTCTTTTTCTTTTTTTTCTTTTTTTTCTTTTTTCTTTCTTTTTTTTTCTTTCTTTTTCTTTCTTTTCTTTTTTTCTTTTTTTTCTTTTTTTTCTTTTTTTTCTTTTTTTTCTTTTTTCTTTTTTTGTTTTCTTTTTTATTTTAAGGAACGGAAGTCATTTTTATCATTGTTTTATCAAAAATTTTCTGATCAAAATCAATCCATCTAATACAAAGGAAGTCAATTTTTTTGAAACGTTTGAGAAGTTTTTATTGGAACCCTTATATTTGGATTGCTCTTCAAAAATGGGCATCTACAGCACTTTTTGATGCTTTTTTAGTTCTATTTTTTATGCATTACATCAGACTGGACAATTTTTATTCAATTGAAGGAACTTCAAAATTTCCTTTTTATTATCCTTGATATTTTTTTGCATACCTTGAGGAGATTGACTTCTCATGATGTATTATTTCTATTGCCTCTGATACATTAAGTTATGTTTATTTTTCATTATTTTTCATTATTTGATTATGAATTATTATTTGATTTGATATTCATTTTTGTTTATCTATTTAATTTTTATTTATTCATTGTCAAAAAGATCAGAAAAAAATTCAAAAAAATAAAAAACAGGTGCTGCTGATGGCCTCGGTATTTAAATCAAAAATAAAAAACAAAAAATTGACTACAAAAAGTAACAAAAAATGAAAAAAAAAATGGAATAAAAAATAAAAAATAAAATAAAATAAAATAAAATAAAGTAAAATAAAATAAAATAAAATAAAATAAAATAAAATAAAATAAAATAAAATAAAATAAAATAAAATAAAATAAAATAAAATAAAATAAAATAAAATAAAATAAAATAAAATAAAATAAAATAAAATAAAATAAAATAAAATAAAATAAAATAAAATAAAATAAAATAAAATAAAATAAAATAAAATAAAATAAAATAAAATAAAATAAAATAAAATAAAATAAAATAAAATAAAATAAAATAAAATAAAATAAAATAAAATAAAATAAAATAAAATAAAATAAAATAAAATAAAATAAAATAAAATAAAATAAAATAAAATAAAATAAAATAAAATAAAATAAAATAAAATAAAATAAAATAAAATAAAATAAAATAAAATAAAATAAAATAAAATAAAATAAAATAAAATAAAATAAAATAAAATAAAATAAAATAAAATAAAATAAAATAAAATAAAATAAAATAAAACATTTGCAAGGCTGGTGTTAATAGCCACAAGAAAAAAATCTCCATTGAGACTGTAAACTTGTGGCTGAGTGTTTTTGATTTCCACAGAAATGGCAAATTCATGCCACCGCAATGAAAAATTCATGTCACAGCTGCCATCAAAACCTCAGCCATGGCAGAGTTTAAATTGACTTGGTTTGTTTTGGAATCCTTCTGCCAGAATGGCAAGCCCTCTCCCCCCTCCCTTTTGCCTTTTGAAGGGGGGGGAACAACTTTCCCATGCAAGGAAAATGAATGAAAACTTAAAATTGAGGTTTCACAACTTTTTGAAATGGGATAAGATGCCAAAATGCATTATTCTATTTTCAAAAAACCATCAACTTTACACCCTGGGGAGTTTTCCTTTTTGTGGAAAAACATGCCAAAGGTGTGTTTTTATTAATTTATTCCTTCCATAATACAGTATTCATAGGTATTTTGTGAAATTTTAAATATCTCATTAGCATTCCGTATCAAACTAATTTTTATCTAGCCCATAAAAAATAAAATCTCCTTCCAAACCAAATGTGCTCTTATGAATTGAATAGAAAATGACCCTACAGAATCCTATGCTTTAGATAGTTTTAAGGGATAATGGGATAACTTAGCACATAGAACCACAATAAAATTCATGTCACTTGCTAGCAAGTTGTCATACTGACACCAAACTCAGTCTAACCTCAGTCTAACCCTCAGGCCTGATCTACTTTCTCAGGAACTTCAACCTCAGGGCTCAGGAGACTTACATCAATATGTCTCCAGTAACTATATACCTCAGGATCTTCATGCAGTACATATCTACATATAGTCTAACCTCATACTATACACAGATAGACTCCATAGGCTTGCACATACTCAATCTCCCAGGCTCTACTCTACCTCTCTGTCTAACCCATACCTCTTTGGGTTACCTCTCTGTCTAACCCATACCTCTTTGGGTTATCTCTCTGTCTAACCCATACCTCCTCTGTGTGGCTTATCCTTTGGGAATCTTTATGTACATCCTCTTACAGATTGTATTACATACTCTCTCTACTTAGTACATAGTGTCATGACTCCCATGTACACTGTACATCCTTCAACTGTACTCTCCCAACTTAGACAGCTCAGACCTGGAACCTTGTCCCAATGTAGAAGCAGCCTAACCTAATGTAGTAGAATACCTGATCAGCCCTCTCTGTTACTTAGACTGTTCCCATGACATCATGTGTGTAGTCTGAGCCCCAATCACTTGTACCTCTGTTGTAGTTCCAACCTCTTGTCTATTTAATAAGCCTTCTCTTTCCTCTTCCTGATGCTTCCCCCAAGAAATCAGTTTACTACTTCTTACTAGGAGATCTTTCCCAGCAAGTGTCATTCAGCACCATTCAACCAATCCTCCTCTGCTCCTTGTAGCCTCCTTCAGTAACCTTGCCCCTAAGCCTACTGTGGGTAGAGACCCTCTGTGCCAAGCCCTGCTTGCATGTCAGCAGCCCTTGTGACACAAGTGCCATCATGGAGCTCAGGCCCAATCTAAAACCAAGCCCAGTTCAAGCTCCAGCCTAGCTCAGGTCGACCTTCTCCAAGCTCCAATGCACAGTGACTGTTCACCAAAAAATTGGTTAGAGCATGAGCATAGCTTCAACTAGAGATTTGACAGAGCTTCAACCAGAGATTACTTGATGGCACTTGCTAGCAAGTGACATCAAATTTTGCATGGTGCAGATTTCTGGATGTCACTTGGAGGGGAATTCATGATTACCACTAATTCAAAGGAATAGAGGTTAGCTAAGGTGGTTTTTAATTTCCTTCCCTTCTGAACTATGATAAGTCTGCACAAGAATTTTTGAAATTTGTGGCTGGATTATCTGAGAATTAAAATAGATATCTGATCAGACCTAGATCAATTAATTGAGAGAGATTGATAGGTTCATGGAAGTGTATTCCCAGTTAGATTGGCTTATTGATAGGTTTTACCAGTTTATTAATCAAGGATTTTTGAATTTTCTCAATTTTTTTTTTTTTCAATTCAAAAGCAGATTCTTAGGATTTGTTGAAGAGATCTTACCAGCAAGAGGACCCAAGGATGGGTTTACCCAGGGAGAGATGGGTGGACAAATGCTTGGTTGGTATTTTTTGTTGTGCTCTTCCTCTTGAATAAGGATACCAATTCAAAAAATAAGGCTTTTCTTATAAAATAATAGGTGCTGAATGTGAGATTTTGAGTTTGAGGCTCCGGTTGAAACACTTAAGAGGAGGTGAGGAATGATCTTGTGACGTCAAGAGGAGCGGATCTTGGGAGTTGAGGGGGCACTTTGGTTCAGTGTAGGGAAGAACAGATGAAGTTGTCATTCACATGATAGCTGGCTGCTTGAAGTAGACTAGGTACAAGCAGGGCTGACTAGTGGTTGACATGATAATAGTAATAATGAATAATAAGTATTCAAGGTAAGCCTTGGAGTCTGCACTGATTGGAGGACAACATAGGACAGGGTAGCCACTAGGATCTAAGTCAGAGGTGCAACTGGAACAGTAAATAATCTAATAAAGTATAGAGTGCACACTGGGCAGAGACACTCAAGAGCGGGATAAGAAAAATAAGGGTGAGGAGTCACACTGAGATGCACTAAAGATTCAGGCAGAACAAGCAGAGGACAGGAATTCCAACACTGAATGATAGAGTTCTGTTGCAAGAACCTTTATTCAAGGACACCTAGGCCTGGTTTGGATCATAAAAAAACAAGAGGTTTAACTTATTCTTATTTCCTGTTGTCTTCTATCTTGTTGACTGATAATCTGGTACTGGGTAGATTGGCAGATGCCATGGATGCCATGGATGGGAGAATGGGTGATGGGTTCAACTTGGGATGGAGTAGAGAGCCTTCCTTTTACAGAAAAATCCTTCCTCAGGGGGTGCTCAGGGCTCCCCTGAGGTTGGCTCTGAGCCTCTCTATTTACTGGTAGGTTCCAGGGAGGTAGAGATACATGAGGTAGTAATTGTGGTTGGAAAAACTTGAAGCATGCTTGGAAATGCATGCACCCCTTGGTGGCTAAATTTTGTATGACTTGTATGATTGAACTAGTGGTACCTATATTCCTTGGTTGGGTGTTTCTGAGGCCTTGTGTTGTGTAGGATACTGCCTCATAGTACTGGTTACTGCATTTGTTTCACCGTTTGTTCAACTGACTTTAAGGTACCAATATGGTTTATGGGTGCAGCATGTAGTAATGACAAGGGATATGGGGTTTGTATATGTATTTGGGGGTTGTGTATTCTATACTTCTGTGATATTTGCCCTCTTGTGTCAGCTTTGGAGGGTGGGTGATAGGTAAACTGATATTTTGAAGATTGATATCTTTTGACTGAGATGGCTTTTGAGGGTGACTTGAGTGACTGAGTAGGGTTTAGAGGGTTAAAGGACTCATTTTTTTGAGATTATTTTGAGGCTAGAGATTAAAAGTAAAAGAAAGAAGTGAGTCTAATGACTAGAGCACAGGTTTGGATCACCACAACATCACCCATACCGGGAATTTTCAAAGATCCTGCACATCGGGCTTGTGGTGAGGAATAAGAAGCAATCGATGACAAACGATGGTTGCCATCAAAGATTGTGACATTAATGCTCTGTTAGGTTTGCTCTCAATCGAAACCAAACTAAGAGTTCATGGTGGATGGTTTTTTAAATTTGATCTTGGTAAGTGACGCCCAAGTGATTGAAATGAAGTTGATTGATTCGTGGCTTCTTCCATCTTGGATGCTTTCAAGTCTCTTCCAACGATCAATCAAAACTCACGGTTGGATCGAGTTGAGCATCCTTCGTCTAAATCGCACCGCAGCCAGGGTGTTGCTAGCGTGCGCTGGGTGTCAAGTGTTGCCTGCTGGCAAGCAATCGATTGGCCTCTGAAGCCGGTGAAATCTGGAGCAAGTTCGAAACCCAATACTGCAATCGATCATGGTGAGATGGCTTGAAACCCGGCAGACATGAACAGCATCCCACCTGGTAAGTTCTCCTCATTCGTATCCCTTCTCTTCGATCTATCCGTCGGATGCTGATTGACGATCCATCGCTGTCGAATGTCAAGCAGAGTATCAAGTTTACCTCCATCCTGATTTCGACCCCCAAGCGTTTGCAAATTCAGTCCTCAACAATGAACCGTACCTTTCAGCCGATGTATCCCAGATCGCTTCGGGTGATGTTAGTTCGGTACTCTCGAAACTCAACCTGGGAATCGAGGATATCACCAAGCAACTCAGATCCGAGGTCACGACTCATCATTTGAAGTTACTTACCCAAGCTGGTTCAGTGGCTTCTCTCGATGGCTCCCTTCAGGCGATCAAAAATGGATTGCATCAAATCGAACTGAACATCGAGCGGTTGCAGAAGAAGATCGGGATGCGCTATTCGACCCTCGAAACGAGCCTCAACGGTTTGGATCGATACCAGAGTGCTGCCGAACTTGTTCGAAGGACAAGTCGGTTCGTCACCCTTGCCAAACGGTTAGAGGCTCAAATGAACGATCTAGATCTGGATCGTCATCGCTTTCAAGATTCAGGTGCAAACAATCACCAACTCAAACCCCAGAAGGATCAGGTCGAGATCGTCCTGGCCGAAAGCGCTCTAACCCTTTCAGAATTAGAAAAATTGCTAGATTCCGAATTCGAATCATCATCCAACGAACTTAATAGTACCACTCCGGATGGTTCCCCAAAGCCTAACTCTCAAGCTGCTTCATCGATCAGGTCATTAAGAGCTATCCAGCCTCACGTTCAAAATATCGTTTCGGCTCGTCAAAAAGTCGAGGAGCAAATGACAAAGATCCTCTACGATGGACTGGTCCAACTGGATCGATCGATGCTGTCCTCATCTTTTCAGACGGCCTACAACTTATCCATCCTTGATCAATCCATCGGCTCTTTGATGCATGAATTGACCGAATTAATCAGTAAAAGGATCAAAGTCACCTTTGATATCAACTCACTTGCTCGCGAAGCCGGTCCAAGTGGTAAGGATTTCACATGGATCGATACGCTCTCCTTCTGAAAAAACTCCAATTGGATCCATTAAACCTTCGCGCACTTCACTTTCCCCCCTTTTTTTTTCCGGCTCAGAATCAACTACGACATCTAGTTTTGGTTACAAATCTCGTGCAAGAACCGAGCCCACACCGGCTACACTTCCACAATGGACAAGCGTACTTTGGAATAAACTGGAAGGTTTGATTGATGATTTGACGACTTGTTGTATTAAGGTCTACACCCTAGAAAAGGTTTTAGAGTGGAAAAAGGATCCGGCCACCGGAGTTCCATTTCTGGAAGTTGTTACCAGTGCTGGATCGATGCTCGAGGAGCGTCCCAGCACTGTATTCTGGACTACCTTGAGCAATGCTCTGGGCAAGGAAACTCGGGAAACGTTAAGAGGTATCCTCATCAGTCATCGACCCTCCCTTCTCCTGAAAGAGGATTCGGAAAAAACTAACGTGGTCCTGATTTCCTTTTCCTAGCCTCCAACTTTATCGCTCAAACCTTGTCTGCTAATTATCCACATCTTTTGCGACTGTTCCACGATTTCTTTTCAAGAATCTCTTTACATACTCACACGATTTACAACTCAAGTACCCAGTCACCAGAGACGATCTTAACCCTTCGTGCCGTCTTACCTCTTGAAACCATCTACCTGAACAAATCGATGAATAAAATGAACGAAGCTTCCAATGGATCGGCCGATAAGTTGACGGCTGTACTTGTCAATGAGTTGGATGCCGCCCGGTTTGATCCTTTATTGGTTCGGTCAGTGGCAAGGAAAGTCAAAGAAGTTGTCGAAAACTATTTAAAGCGGATGGAGAGTCGGGTTGAGTCTTGTTTTTTTTTTTTAAAAAAAAAAAAAAAACGTGACACTTTACTAGTTTTACTGATGCCCTGAGGATTGATTGTCTCGTTGATTCAACTGCCTATAAACACCTCTCTGTGTAGATAATAGTCGATTATCAATCTACATCACTTGCTGGACCAACCGCGACGCCAGCACAGATCGCGAACATTCAGATCTACAATAACCTTCTACAATTATCGATTATTTTATCACAGTTGATCCAAGAATATCCTGATGATATTAAGACAATACTCGAAGCGCCGATCGAATTGACCAACAAGATTCGGGACGCGATCATGAACCCGGTTTTGGTGTCGATCAAGAGGGAGATGAACATGGTCATGGCCAAGATGCACAATCATCCCCATAATCACTCTAGAGGCAATCCACCATCCGGTGGGGGTGGGGGTGGCCTCTATATGCATGAATTGAGATCGAAACTGAGTTTAGTCCGCAACGAGATCTTGGGCAGATTGAATAACAAAGAGGTAGTTGAATCAATATTCATCAAATTAACTAAAGAGTTTCTAAGGACTTTTCTATTCCATGCAAGTTTGATGAATCCGTTAACGGAATCCCTCAAGCTGAGGCTGACAGCCGATCTAGCGGAGTTTGAATTCGAAATCTCACAATTCTTACTCATCAATCATCAACCATCAACTACCATCCCTCATCCACCGCCTTTAGAACAGCAAGATCGGGAGACGAACAATGGTGATGATGATGACGATAATGATAATGATGAGGGCCGGAGTTATGTGACGGATCAACTGAACAATTTGAAAATCTTCAGACAGTTGATCTTTTCGGACCAAGTCACTGAGGTTCAAAATTTGATCGATCAATCAACCCTCGAGAGGCTAATTGTCCTGCATCATCTGATAGTCAAACATCAATCGGAAGAAGCCGAGACGGCATCGAGCGCGACGATCACGGATCATGATCGATTTGGATCGGAAAAGGCCATCCGGTTGAAATTGGTCCACCAAATCCATGGGTGGAATGAAGCTGAGTATCTAAGATGGGTGGAAGAGCACTCCCATCATCGCTCCCATCGTTCTTCGTTTCAGTCATCGGAGCCGATCAAGGTTTTGAAGAAGTATTTCGACGATCAGTTGAGCCGAAACCACTTCGATCTCAGTCAGCCCCAAGATCGTGTGGACGAGCTTCTCAAAGAAGCCGACCGGTTCGGCAAGTGGCTTGGTTTGATCTTCAAACTTTTGAACCAGGCCTGAAAAATCTCAACTAAGAAATATGATCGAATTGGCTTGGAGTATCTTCACTATTGTTGAGAAAATGAAAATGAAAGCAAAATAAAGAGCTGCAGAATGTAATGAATTAAAAAACTAAAATATTCTTCGGCTCATCTGCAACGTAGACTAGCTGTCCATCATCATCACCATCGTGCAATCATAATTTGGCCTTCGGTCTCTATGTTGTGATTCGAGCTAACGTTTCTGCTGTTGGTTTATCCGGTCGCTTAGTGAGAGCTTGCACCCGTAGGGACATACATCCATGGGAGAACTCCGATATCCATACCCATCTTGCATCTTGTGAAGGTGCGAAGAACGTTGAGCCAGAAGTAATTAGATTCGATCGACTTGATCAGAAAAAAGTCAAACAAAAAAAGCAAGAAAAGAATCTTTGGATGGATGATAAGAAGTATAAGAATGACCATGCTGATGAGGAACGATCTTCTGATCTGGATTAAAACGTGAATGGGGTTCGGAGCGCTTACCAGGCCGGGCTGCTCCCTACCCGTCGGCTCGAAGTTCTTGTCTGGGTTGACACTTGAGAAGAAAAATGAAGAAGGGACGGGCCGGGTAGGCCTAGTGGGCCGTGTTTGATCACTAAAAATGACTAGGGACTGCCCGCCGGCACTCGATTCGACAGATCAACAGTGAGAGAATCGTTTGATGATGAAGTGTATGACAAAATATATCGAAACGAGGGTGGGAGTAGTTGAATTATTTTTTTAAAAGCTTTTTTCTTTCTTTCAATATTTGATAAAGCTTTTTTTTTTCATTAACCAACCATATATGTATGTACTTTGTTACCATGCTTCAGCTTCAAACGATCCTTTCTTATTAAAGAAAATAAATGGATAATCATGCAGTCTATGGGGACCTGCAAACAAGTTCAAAACTGCAAAGAGCCTGCCGCTAGGAAGGGCTTAGGCCAGGTTTGAGCCGGGCAATGAATGAACGAAGCCCAGCCTGGCCTACCCGCCGATCTTGCAGGCCGGTTTCGGGCGGGTGGGTGTAAGGGGCAGGCCCAACGCAACAAGCACCCTGAGGTGGGATCTAACTGATCAAGCCATTCAAATCGATTGCCAGTTCTAACCGTCTGGTGACTAGAGCTCCAGCAGGTGTTGATACCGGGTAAAGTTTGATTGACCTCTCCTCGATCTGTGGGGAATCGATGATCACCTTGGATCTTGGTTCCAACCCCCGGGACCTAACTCAAGCTGATCATCGAGAGCTCTTCTATCACTCTCATCAGATCACATGTTTCAAGCTGACTTCACTCTCTAGTAAACGTACCTCGAGATCCGCCTGCCAAAGGTTCAATCCAACGATTGGTTAGATAAACCAAGTCAGATACACAAAGAAAGTGGAGGTGATCAGGCATGGATGGTCAAAGTCAGTCATGAATGATATGGGCATGGAAGACATTTTTGTTGGTGTGGCCCGATTGATAGAGCATGAGCAGATCAAAGACTGACTGTTGAGTAGACCATCTTGATTAGGATCGTCTTGCACCCTGCCTTTTTTTTGGTCTTCCCTCCAAAAAATAAAAAAATAAAAAAATAAAAAAATAAAAATAAAAAATAAAAAAATAAAAAAATAAAAAAATAAAAAAATAAAAAAATAAAAAAATAAAAAAATAAAAAAATAAAAAAATAAAAAAATAAAAAAATAAAAAAATAAAAAAATAAAAAAATAAAAAAATAAAAAAATAAAAAAATAAAAAAATAAAAAAATAAAAAAATAAAAAAATAAAGAAAATAAAGAAAATAAAAAATAAAAAAATAAAAAATAAAAAATAAAAAAAATAAAAAATAAAAAATAAAAAATAAAAAATAAAATATAAAATATAAAAAATAAAAAATAAAAAATAAAAAATAAAAAATAAAAAATAAAAAATAAAAAATAAAAAATAAAAAATAAAAAATAAAAAATAAAAAATAAAAAATAAAAAATAAAAAATAAAAAATAAAAAATAAAAAATAAAAAATAAAAAATAAAAAATAAAAAATAAAAAATAAAAAATAAAAAATAAAAAATAAAAAATAAAAAATAAAAAATAAAAAATAAAAAATAAAAATAAAAAATAAAAAATAAAAAATAAAAAATAAAAAATAAAAAATAAAAAATAAAAAATAAAAAATAAAAAATAAAAAATAAAAAATAAAAAATAAAAAATAAAAAATAAAAAATAAAAAATAAGATCAACATAACCATGAACCATCTCCACACCCCTCAGTGCATCCTCACCTGAGGAGAATCTCTGGGGTAGCCTTAGACAATCTAAAAGAAGGCATGAAAGATGGGCTCAATAAAATTCAACTCAAAAGAAAATTGAGCAAGATTGATGGTGGCTAACAGGTTGATGACTGAACAATCTATAACACTAAGTGTAAGGTAGCACTAGCAGAACTAAAGGGGAAAATTGTTGTGGAGGTCCTCTTTGAACAACTTGGTAATTCAGGTTGGGTTCATGGAGAAAAATTCAGTGGAGAGGGTCACTTGGAGGCCCTATTCTTGGCTCACCCAGAGTCATGAAAGCTTTGCAACAATTCCATCATATAGCTATGATGGATTGTACTTATAAAACAAATAAGTAAAAAATCCCCCTATTGCATTTTGTAGGAATTACTTCCAACCAAAAAACTTTCACAAAAGCTCTTGTTGTTATAACCAGAGAAACATTTGATTTCTACAGTTGGTCTGTAAATTTGCTAAAGGAGACTTCCCAATATGTCTCTGTGGGCTAAGTATGGGGCCTCAAAAACCAAGGAGGAGGCAGAGGTCAATGATACAGAACTTAGAGTAAGTGCCAGATCACTGCCTCTACTTTTAATCTTCCTATTTTTGGGTTGCTTACATTATGACTTGTATAAAGTGTTTCTTGGCAGACAGTGAGGATGTGCTCAAGTATATGGATCATAATATCTTCTGTATCAAAGAGAAATTTTTAATGGCTTGGAATTGTAAAAAAATTGACTTTGGAAATAAAACAATGTCTTGGGTTGAAGGGGCCCATACTACTCTCAAACAATTCCTTGCAAATTTGTTGGGAAACATGTTGTATGTTTGGAAAAACCTAGAGGGTACACTTTCCAATCAAATTAAATGGGTTCAGGCTTCCCTTTAAAAATCTTGAATAAAGATTTGAATAGTTCTTCCTACTTAACTGTTACCATTTGGATACAAGAAGTCTTTACAGGCAATCAGACTTGTTGTGGATCAATTAGAGAGTTTAAAGCGGAACCATGATGGGGAAGTGGGCACCAAGTCTTATCCAATGACTATGGGTTTTCCCTGTTCCCACCAAATAGGTGACCCACTAACATCAAGAGGCTCTGTTGTGCCTGGGGATGTTCATCCTCAGTGGAGGTTGGATTATGACCCTTGCAGTTCTAGTTCTGTAAGTTGGTTTAATGGGATTAATGCTTTTTGATAAATGCTTTTTGAATGATGATTCCTACTTGACTAAAATGATGATTCCTACTTGACTAATATTTTATCCTTTTGAATTTTTAAATTTCAATGTTGTTTAACTGCTCAACAATTCTCAGTTACATTAGAAGCTCAATTCAATTATCTTGGCTCATCCTGAACAAGATTATTGCGGGCTGTTGAAACACTTGATGAAGGAGACGGAAAATTATCAATCAAAGCCAAGAATTGAACCTAAAGTCTTGCAATCAAGCATAGGCCATCCAAAATTGACAGATACCTGGCAAGATCCTTCTTGATTTGAACACCTTTAAAAGGAAATTAAGCGGTAAAAGAGAATTAGAAGGGCACCAAAGAAGAAAAGACAAAAGATTGTAAGTCTTTTCTTTTGTGAAAGGTTCTTTTTTTTAGTTTAATGAACTGATGGAGAAATGGTTATAGTCCAATTCAGACTCTTCATCAGAATTTCATAGTTCAGAGCATTTCAGCCTCCTGATACCAGGAACCCTGCAGTCCTTTAGCTAAAGAGAGTGATAAAAATACTGGAATAAAAATATTCCAATAATAAACACTTGAAGAGCTCAAATAATAAATATTTTAAGAGCTGGTGCAAGGTTTAATTGGTTTTGTTAGAAGGGTTTTCAATATATTATAAAACGAGGGGCCACAGTATTATACTACTGGGTATCTTTACAGACCAACAACCTCTCTTCAAGGGGCCTCCTTAGGCAGTTTAAGAATCTTGGAATTAACAATGGGTGCCTTATAAGGACTTATCCACTAGTATGGCTGGGCAAAACAGCACAATGGCCAAGGTAGGAAGGGAAATACTCACTCTGAGTCAATAATCCACAGAAAATCCTGCAAAGATTCAGGGAAAGGGTTTCAGGGCAAATGGGTTTGATTGCTTGACTAACTTTAATGAATCAGATTGATTGGTTTTTGGGGAAATAATAATAATAATAATACAGAATAAGTCATAAATCACTTGCTTATCTCCTTATAAGTGTTTGATCAAAAATGATACTTTGTCTGATTGATAATAATAAATTCCTGATAAACTGATGGGGAATAATGGATCCAAAGAGGTCTGTATAAATACCTTTTGGGGTGATCATGAGCTTCTCAGGGCACGTAGAGAGGTTTCTGCTCATGATCTTAGCCTCGTAGGCCAGTCAGGGAAAGCTTAGCACCTCCACTTGGTGCTGTCAATCAGCTGTCCTCAGATCTGCTGGATTTCTGTACCATTTTAGCCACAGGATCTGTTAATCTGTCAATGGCATAATTCTGATCATTCTGCACTTATCCTTCATTTTTACTATTGATACTGGTTTAAAGTAGACAGATGTGGGTATTCATCAATTTTTCATCATCTGATCAGAACTTAGGTAGTTTTTAATAATTTTTACGGCCACTCCTTGTAGTTTTTCATGGTCTTCAAAGGTCAGGATCTGTCTGTTTTGTGGTAACCTTCAATATTTGATTTATTATTGAAATATTTTTAAATTAATTATATGATATTTTTATTAAAGTATGAAGGTTTTTAGACCACTTGTAATGCATATTTAACCTTATTAAATATTCCAGGTAGACCTTACTAGGTTGTAGCTCCTGTGAGCGGTACCTGCTTGTCAGATTTGTCACAACTGATCCTTATGCAGGGATCAGTCCATTCAGATGCGCGCGGGGTAGGATCTGCTGCATGCATGGAAAACTTGGCTGTGCACAGGACTTCTGTATTCAGGAAATAAGGTTCTGATTTGTGCTTGTGGGCTCCTTCACTACTGCCAGAAAGTGTTTCAGAAGTGCAGAAGTATGCATACAGTTGTGCTGGTATTCACACACTTTTGAGCGGGAATTTGCGCTCTTCTGAGCAGGAATTTGCGTGCTTATGTGCGGGAATTTTTGCGCAAAATTTGCCGGAATTTTTTGTGCGGTTTCTGCGGAAATTTGCATGTATTTTTGCGCTTCTGAGCGGGAATTTGCGGGAATTTGAGCGCGGTTGTTGCGGAATTTTGGGCGCAGTATTTTGCAGAATTTTGCGCGCGTTTTTTGCTGGAATTTGCACGGGGTTTTGTGGGAATTTGCATGAGGCTTGTGCAAAAGAATCTATTCCTGCAATAATATTTGTAGTTTCCTACCCCTTCTAAGTTATATTGATATTTTGTTATTTTTCTAATTTGAAAGTTTGCTCTGCGTAAGTAGCAAGCTGATAGAGGAAGAGACTGAAAGTTAATTGGGTTTGGTGCTGTTGGAATCAGATTCCTTTTTGAACAATGAAGCAGAAGAAATGGAGGAGTCAAACAGAAGCTTATCTTTGGTCAGTGTTGATTCCTTTAATGGAGATTAGAATTGTGGCTAACTAATTATTGATTTTAGGAGGTGAATTACCTCAATCAAATACCTGAGAAATTACATAAGTTCTTGGGTGGAGTTTGGGATTGGTTTGGTGATGGAAATTGCGGATTTAGAGTCATTGCTAAATCACTTGGGTATGATGAGCATGGATGGTTTCAAGTAAGAAAAGAAATGCTTGAAACATTGAGGAAAAACAAGACGTGCTATGCTAAGATCCTTGGTGGCATTAAAGACATTGAAAATATATAAAAAAGAGTTTATTTTAATGAAATTAACAAAAAGATTCCCTCTTCAAAATGGCTTTCAAAGCTTGACATGGGTCAAATAATAGCAGATACTTATGGAAGACCAATATGTTTCATTTCATTAGAATCATGTTTTACTTTTACTCCTATGAAAATGGGTGTAAAAGAACAATCAGATCATATTTTCATTTTCTTTGTTAAAAGTAACCATTGGGTCCAGCTTGTACTTAAGGGAGATGTGATTCCAATCCCGCCCATATTTTCCAAACCATGTTCCATTATTTTGAAAAAACCCTCTGGTTGGGTTGATCACCTCAAAGATCAACTTGAGTTGTATTCTAATTTATAGATTAATTTCACCATTTGGGTTTGGGTTCTGATTCTGATCTTGTAATTCTATTAATGTAAAGGTTTATCACATTTTGAACATCATTGTGTTAAATGTTTTGAGTTAACATCATTATGATGAGTGTTTTGAATGATATTTTATTGGTAAGTCAGTTCAACTTGTATTGGGCTGATCCTAAAGAGTATTTTTACTTCTTGTGATGTGATCAGCTTAACACAGGTTGAACTTGTTTTTTTTTTGGCGTTTTTAATTTAGGGCTGCCCATAAAACTTGTGTATTTTTTGGCACTTTTACTTTAGGGCTTGTCAAGTTGAACTTGTATTTTTTTGGTGTTCTTCTTTAGGGCTAGTCATGTTGAACTTGTTTTTTTTAGTTGGTTGTCTTAAATGTTTTTTATTTTTTTTATTTTTTTTATTTTTTATTCATTTTTACTTATTTTTACTTATTTTTATTTTATTTGTTATTTTTTTGTTTGTTTTTAACCAAAAACATCCATGTTGTTCAATATTTTGGGTGATTTCTGTTTTTATTGAATTTTTATTTGGTTTATTATTATTATTATTATTTTATTTTATTTTTTGTTTTTTTGGCCCACAAGACTTGTAGCCGTATGGCATGGCTACACGACTACATTTGAGTTATGTAGAGCCCCACATGGCCCAAATGTGGTTGGGATGTTTGTGTGGCACGGCAACACAACTACGTTTGAGCTGTGTAGAGCCCCACAGGGCCTCAATGTAGGTGTGCAGCCCCCTCACAGTGGTCCAGTTCTGTGTGGCCTACAGCCCAACCACATTTTGGCTGTGTGGGGCTCTACACGGCTCAAATGTAATTGTGTAGCCATGGAACACAACTCAAATGAGTTGTGTACACAAATCAAATGAGTTGTGTACACAAATCAAATGAGTTGTGTACACAAATCAAATGAGTTGTGTGCACAAATCATTTGAGTTGTGTACACAAATCAAATGAATTGTGTACACAAATCAAATGAGTTGTGTACACAAATCATTTGAGTTGTGAGTTTAACATTGCCCATAAAGAAAAATAAAAATAATAATAAAAAAATAATAATAAAAATAATAAAAAATATAAAAAATAATAAAAAATAATAAAAAATAATAAAAAATAGTAAAAAATAGTAAAAAATAATAAATGAAAATGAAAATAATAAAAAATAATAAAAAATAAAAAATAATAAAAAATAAAAAATAATAAAAAATAATAAAAAAATAATAAAAAATAATAAAAAAATAAAAAAATAAAAAAATAAAAAAATAAAAAAATAAAAAAATAAAAAAATAAAAAAATAAAAAAATAAAAAAATAAAAAAATAAAAAAATAAAAAAATAAAAAAATAAAAAAATAAAAAAATAAAAAAATAAAAAAATAAAAAAATAAAAAAATAAAAAAAGAAAAAAGAAAAAAAGAAAAAAAGAAAAAAAGAAAAAAAGAAAAAAAGAAAAAAGGAAAAAAAGAAAAAAAGAAAAAAAGAAAAAAAGAAAAAAAGAAAAAAAGAAAAAAAGAAAAAAAGAAAAAAAGAAAAAAAGAAAAAAAGAAAAAAAGAAAAAAAGAAAAAAAGAAAAAAAGAAAAAAAGAAAAAAAGAAAAAAAGAAAAAAAGAAAAAAAGAAAAAAAGAAAAAAAGAAAAAAAGAAAAAAAGAAAAAAAGAAAAAAAGAAAAAAAGAAAAAAAGAAAAAAAGAAAAAAAGAAAAAAAGAAAAAAAGAAAAAAAGAAAAAAAGAAAAAAAGAAAAAAAGAAAAAGAAAAGAAGCTAATAGAAAATAGTTAAAAAATAAATCAAATCAAATCAAATGAGATGAAATTAAAAGAAATTAAAAAAAAGAAAAACAAGAAAAACAAGAAAAACAAGAAAAACAAGAAAAACAAGAAAAACAAGAAACAAAAAAAACAATGAAACAATGAAACAAATGAAAATGAAAAAAAATTAAAAACAAAAAACAAAAGAAAAAAAAACTGTGGGGTTGTGAACTACTTGTTCATGACCCAAATTGGTTTCAACCCCCAGGGTTGGTGGAAGTGGTAAACAAATTTGCAAGCAACTTGTTGATTTGTGAACCTTTGTTCATGACTCATATGGTTTTTGAATGGCATTTCACACTGGCTTGCAACCCATGGTTGTGAATTCAAAACCTCCTCCTCCAATCACACATCACAGACATGCTACATGACTAAAATTCAGTCAGAAATTTGGCTTTGTTTATGGTTTAGGAGTTATGGACATATTTGTGTTTTTTCCAAATTCCTGCAGGCAACCATGCACATCCCAACCAGCCTGAGACATGCACGTAGCCCTGTATGCCAAGATTCCCATGCACAGCCGCATCAAAGCCAGGCCACAGCCAGTACCCAGGCTGAACACTATGCCCCCAGCTGTCAGAGCCAAAATGATCACAAAAACCCATGACAGAGAGGCTAAAACATGCATTATAAAAGCATGCATATGTAATATGCATGCCAATCCATAAAACATATCACAAAACTTACAGAAACTTTAAAACAACTCAGAAAAAGCATGTGAAAGACCTCTAAAAGAGGATTTGATATTTTGACCAAAATCACAAAAGTGGCCAAGAAAACTCTCACAGTCTTCTCAAGCCCAAACCAGTGGCACCTAATTTGACTAAATAACATAGAAAGTTTCAGTAAATTAGGTTGATCAAATAGAATTTCAATAAATTCACAAATATACAAATAAAACCATCAAATAGACTTATACATGGCTTGCAGGCTTGTTTCCCCTGCGAGAATCATGCAGTAAAATTAAAATTAAAATATTTATTGAAATCTGAAAAGGCCATCTGGTCTACACCACAAAAGGCAAACTGTGAACCATGAATGACTGCCTTTCTGGCTCCAGAACACAGCTTTTTATCCTCCATTTACCCTAATAACCCTCATGGTAACCCCTAATGAACTGAAAAGGGATAAATACAGGCTTATTTTCAGGCTATTTATCCCCCATCTATTCATTATCATACTCACAGATAACATTCCATACTGGAATCAAGTACTTATTAAGTAAAATTGAGTTATCAATGGATTTTTTCTCACCTTTATATTGAACAGTCCACCCTTATATCTCAACTTCTTCACCATGGTAAGCCCTCAAAGAATTGAAATAGGCTCACTAATCAACTTCAAGTTATTGCAGTTACACAGTTTTTGAACCTCTACCAAGTAAGTTATCCCTCTCTTCTGTGGCTGGGTGCTACCCAAGCCCATCCATATCACATATTTTTATGGTTAATATTTCCTTTAGGAATTTTGTACTGTGGTCCCAAAGTCCCAAGTGTACACATCATAATTTAAATCCCCTGAATAGAGGTGTAAAGATCCCCATTCCCTTAATGTGTCCTGTATTTTTACTTAATCAATAATTTATTAATTGATTAATTCACCCTTCATTCATACCAAAACACCTCCTAGGATTTTCTTTATCCATATCTAAATCAGTCATTGCTTTGTTACCTTGGATAATTAATTTTTTCTTACCTTATCACCTTCAGTGCCTAAAGGATTGCAAGGGTCCTGGAATCTGGTAGGCTGAAACCTGAATAACCTCACACTAGAGATCAGATCAAAATAATAAATTTCAAGTCTGATATTGAAGAATATCATCAAAATTTAGGACTCATTATTCAGAAAAATGAAGGAAAAACTGACCAGTTTACTTGTAATTTTATTATGGAAGATATATTTTCTTTGATTTAGATTAATCATATTAGAGGAGGATAGTCCCACCCATCCCAGTAATGGGGTGAATATATGAATTTGTATCATAATTTGGATGCAAAAGATCTTACTACAAAACCAATTTATATAATTAACCTGCTTTATTACTTTCCAATATATAAAAAAACATTTGTTCTTCTGTTGGATATTGGAGAATTTTTTCCATGAAATATTTTTGATTTCCTTAAATTTTACTACCTGGATTGGTGGAAATATATTCTTCCCATGCCTAAGGGAAAATTTAGTAGCTTTAACTGTTATTTTCCTGTTTCCTTCCCATCCAGTCAAAAAACCAGGATGAATGTCCAAATAAGAATTTTTTTATCAAGACTCTCTCAATGAAAATATCAGCCAGGGTCAAAATATGATCTAATTGCTCTTTTCTTCAAAAAAAAAGGGATATTTCTTCACAAAAGATGATCCTATAGTCAACATTGAAGGTAATGATCTTTTTGTAAATATAAAATTATCAGACCCCTTTCCTCCAATCTCAAGAATTACTCCTTGACCTTACATTCTAAAACATAAATTAGCTTTGGAATGGCGTATAATAGATCTCAAAAACCTAGGTTTATTAAGGAAATTAGTAAATAATGAACAGGTATAGATCACCACTCCTGACATGATTTCTTACAATGATTAAAATTCAAGAATTTTTTCTTAGGTATTCATTTTTAATGAATATTAAGCAGGCCAATGTCCTGTTCCCAAGACAGATGATCCTCTTCAAAATATATCTAAAGCTAAATATATAACTACCATGGACATGGTCAAGTTTTCAATTGTATACCTATAGAAGAAAAGATTAGAATTTTTATGAGAATTATATTTCATCTTAGAATTTATGAATATCTAAGGATTCCTTTTGGAATAAATGATTCCTCATCTTATTTCCAAAGGATGATGGATAAAGCCTTTGAGAATTTATCAGAAAATGGTGAATTTTATTATACATTTATGATATAATCATACTCTTTGTCTATTTTTAAACCCACCAATAGAAGATAATTATTTTTCCAGAAAAATTTTTAGAGTTCTCTTTGAAGATATTTACAAATAAATTCCACTTTGTTTATGCTGAATTAAAACCACTAGTAAATTGTTTCTCTGGTCTATCATTGGAATCAGCCCATACAAAATTTCTGCCTTTTTTGTGAAATGAAGAATGGAAAAGGGTTCTCCATTCTCAGGTGGTTATTTTGAAAGGGCTGTATAAATTCTTATAATTTAAAATATTTTCCTACCTTAAGTCTTAAATAGTTCCAATGAAAAAGGGGAGAAATATGTTACTGCAATCTCATATGCAGATGGACCATATTAATTCAAGATTCAGGTTTCAAAATCTCAGGAAACCCCTTCTGAAGAAGAGTAGAAACCAAAAAGCATCTCATAATGTAGAAAAGAAAGCATCTCATAAGGCAAAAAACCAAAAAGCATTTCATAAGGCAGAAATAAATCACTAAAAATGTAAATTTACTAGCAGGAAAAATCAGAGCAGAGAGCTTGATTGTAAAATATTTCATACAGACAAAATAAAATTATTTTAATTGGAAAATAATTTATATGAGAATGAAATCACAGAATGACTCAATGAGATGGAAATAAAACTTGAAAAAGGATTCATCTCACTCCTATTTGACTACAACTAAGGCAGAAATGGAAATTATAGGCTTCAGATAAGATGGCAAATAATTATGATCAGCATTCAAAGTATCTTTACAAAATAATCCACTCAAAAGAATTGCATATTTTCCAAAGATTTTAGAAGACCTATTCCTCAAATAGGTCTGATTTATTTTATTTTTTAAAATTTTGCAGCTATTACAAATGTGTCATGGCCAAATTTTCTACTATAGCTCAAATAATTGTCTGAAATAAGACTTCCCTTTCTTAAAATACACATGACAGAGTCCAAATTTATGAGGCCTTAAGGAAAGCTATGACTTCAGCAGCAGTACTGACTCAACCTGAATAATTCAGAACCTTCAGGTTGTAAATAGATGCTTTTATTGACACTTTTGGAGCATCTCTTCATCAGAATAAATTTGAGAATTTTTTATATTTTTTTAAAAAAGACTTTTCATCTCTAGACAAATAAAACACACTGAAGAGATATTATGAGCTAGTAAAATGGAATTTATTGATTTGTTTTGGTCTTCAGAGAAATTTGACTACTATCTTGAACAACTTGAAGTTAAATAAATTATTTAATGCACCACTTGAAGTACTCTCATGAACATGAAAAATCCCAATAGACACATGATTAGATGGCAGATACCAATCAAATAATACAGATGAAAAATCAATATCATCCAAAAAACTGGTGCCAGAAATCATAATCCTGATTTTTTGAGTAAATGAGCTCTTCCTAATGATTCCAGAAATCCTGCTGATGATCTAGATTAATATTATGCTTTTCCCATTCTATGAATTTTTATGTGCAACATAGATAGATACTTCTTTGATTCTGCCAGAGATAGTGACAATCAAGGAAACCTGAAACTTTCAGATATCATGGTGATTGGAAAAACTTCTGATTAATTCATAAAAATATTTTTGAGAGAACTTAAACAATGTAATAAGGAATCAAAATTCTCAAGATTATATGAGTTGATTTATTTTAAGAATGAGAATTCCACAATCCTACAACCCAAGAAATATGATGGCACTTGCTAGCAAGTACCATCAAGGATCTCAGGCCCAATCCATGACCAAGCTCAGGCCAAGATCCAAAAAAGCTTAGTTCAATATTTAACCAAGAGAACCTGCAAAGTCACTGTTCACCAAAAACTTGGTTGAAGAATGGACATAGCTTCAACCATAGATTGGAGAGAAATTCAAGTGGAGATTCCTTGATGTCACTTTCTAGCAAGGGACATTAAATGTTTCATGGTGCTAGTTATTAATTTGAATTCCCACATCAAGGCCTTACTATTCAAATTACATGATGGTTCTGCTTCAGGAAATTTTCCATCTTATGGAAACATTGAAAAGTTCAAGGAATATCCTGGTGGGTAAACTGGAGAGAAACAACCTATATTATTTGAAATCCTGTGATACTTTTAAATAATCATATAAGCAGACAGGAAAGAGTTTTTTAATACTTCATAAAATATCTAAAACCACCACCAGATGGAAAGTGATGAGCATGGATGAAGTTTGTCACTTGATTGACCCCAAGAGTATTTTACTACTATAACTAGTTGATTTCAATAGTGGATAAGTTCTTCAAAAAATCCAAGTTAATTACTTACCATAAAGATTGAAATGAAATTGAATTAGAATTACTCCCCTGGAATAGATTGATGGCTGACCTGGTTATACCTAGAATAATCATCAGTGATAGAGATCCCAAATTCACTTCAGAGTTTTGTAGAAAGCTTTATGGAATTTGAGGTACCAAACCAGCCTTATGTACTGCTTTCCATCCCCAAAATGATGGCTTAGCTGAAAGTATGATACAAAGCTTGAATGAGATTCTGAGAATATTCTTTCCTCTTTGAATATAAATCAGAAATCATTATGGATATTGTCATGGTTTGGAAAGCCTTCTAGAAGCATTTAGCATTAAATATACCACTCAAGAATCTCCAGATATCTTGGAAAGAGTTTGGATCCCCTTGATGCATAAATATATTCTTGATCATAATTTAGCTAATTTACACCCCAAATCTCTATAATTTTTAAAATGAGGTTGAATAGGGCCAAAAATCATTCACAAGGATGTGTCCAAAATGCTTTGGAGTTTAATAATATTATGTTGGAAAAGAACCATTAAGAAAAAAATCTAAAAACAGCATTAAACAAGTTCCTATCAGGAATGTTCAACTTTAAAAAGTAAGGATTAAATAATAAGCTGAAACCAGGTTTTTTTTTGGATAATTTTTAATTAAAATGCTTCATAGGAAGAATGATGTAGAATTAATAATTTGTGAGAAATTTTGTATCAATCAGGCATTATTCCCTGTGATCCTAGTGAAACACCGTCATCTTGGAGAATCTGATGAAGTTCCTACTCATCCCATACATATGGAGTCACCTCTGTAACAATTTAAAACCAAAATTTTCTGATTTCTTGAATAAAATAAAGAATAAATTAATTTAAAAGATTTTAGAAATTAAATTTTAAATACAAAGTTGAATGAGCTGATAAATATGATTTTCTACCTAAAGACAGTATTGCAGATCTAAGTATCCTTCTTGGATATTTTAGAGAATCTAAGAAGATAGATTGACCTTCCCATTTATTTATTTTTTATTAATTTTGATGAATTGATCTTGAAAAGGGGAGATTTCAGAATACTCCTACTCAGAGACAGCTTAAGTAATACCAAGAAAGTTTGAAATTTACTTATTTAAAGATTACATCCAAAGAATAATAAAGTTTGAAATTGACAGAAACCAAAGATAAACTTAAAAAAAAATTGGCTTAAGGAAAAGGAAACATTCAAAATATTTGGTAGAAACAGATTGTTTGGTGATGCCAAATTAATTATAGCCACCCAGTGCTGACACCAACTTCCATTTCTCACTCCTTGAGGGAATACATACATAATTGAGTACCATTTGATTGCTGGAATTCACTTGACAAGGAGTTTAGTAATACCACTAAACTGAAGGAAAATAAATCCAAACTGAGGTGGTTTTGAATTTTCTACTGTTCTGAAGTATGATCAGTTTTCAACATTTTTTTTTATTTATAAATTAGTGGGCTGGATTCTTTAATAATTAAGATATTTCTACAATCAGACCTGAACTTTTTGATTAATGTTAGATTGATAGGTTTCTAGGAAGTTTATTCCAAGTTGTATCTTATGATTTTTAGGTTTTCATAAATGTATGATTTAAGACTTGTTATCTTTTGTGATTCCCTCTTTACAATTTCAAAATATATATGCATGTATGTATTTATTTATGTATAAGGAATTATTAAAGGGTTTTTACCTGGAAGAAGACCCAAGGATGATTTTCCTTACAGGGATCTGGGTGGAGGAAATCTTGTTGTTTTTTTTTGTTTTTTTTTGTACTCTCACTTTTTATATACAAGTACTGATTAAAAAAAAGGGGGGCTTGATTTTAACTAATAGGTTCTGAATAATATAGTTCTTTTTCAAGAAAATTAATTCAATTAAAGCTAGTTGGGAATGGCTCAAATAATCAAAAAGTAAGTTGGTTCAAATAATTTTTATTTCTTGTTGTTGTAAATCTCATTCACTGATAATTTTGTAACTGGGTAGTTGGGAATTGATGGGAAGATGCCATTCTGGTCCAACTTGCCCCCCTCCCCCTCCTTTTTTTTTATAGAAAAAAAAATCCTCCCTCAGAGGATTTCTCAAGGCTAAACTGAGGTTTTTATTGAACCTCTCTCCAACTTACAAGGAACGTTTAGATGAAGATACATGATTCAATAACCCCGGTGAAAAAAATAAAATAAAACATAAAACATAAAACATAAAACATAAAACATAAAACATAAAACATAAAGCATAAAACATAAAACATAAAACATAAAGCATAAAGCATAAAGCATAAAACATAAAACATTCTTTTGAATATTAATGCAGTCTTCATTAGCTAAAATTATATGACTTTTTTGATTGGAATATTCAGATTTTTCTATTGGTTGATTGTTTCTGAAGAAGCTTCTGAGGCTGTATCTTGTTGAAATTCTTACAGTCAATGTCAGCCTTCTACTTAGCACAGAGCAACCTGACAAAGCAACAACAATAATAATATTAACAAAATTAAAAGGAACAAAGATAAATGAATAAATAAAATTATTATAAAATAAAGGAGTAGGAAATCCATAAATATTATTGCAGAAATGGATTTCCCACCCAAAATAAGGTAGGGTCACTCACTGACCCCACCCTTGAATTCTTACTCCTTATATTTTTTAATTAATTTAATAGAAAATGGTAAATGACCACGGCACCAGTATGGCACCTTTTAGCCATTTTTATATTTCACATGATATGTCATGTATAGGTTTCACACCTAAATTTCAGTCGAAATCCAGGTGTTGTGTGTAGTTTAGGAGTTACACAGGAAATTGTGTTTTGTCACAATTCCCGCTGTGGTGCCCCATCCTAGACACCCTGGCCGCCTTAAGACCTCAATCCATAAACTGTTGCGCAAACGTACCGCCCGGCTGAACAACTTATCCTCAGGCTCATCCAAACCATTATTTACCCGCGCGCGCTGCGCTTCCATTATCCGCGTCGCGCGCCGCGCCGCGCTCCTTTCATCCGCGCGCGTCGCGCATCCTTTATCCGTGTTGCTTGTCATCTCTGCCGTTGTCATAGCACGTCCTCATCTTTGTTGTTGCGTGTCTTCATCTTTGTCGTTGCGCCTCCCAATCTCCTCATTGCTACCGTTGCGCAGCACTCATCCATGATTTACTGAATCCATCCTGACCGCACCCGCAAGCATTTGGCAAATCCTTGGATCCGTCAAACCTCCCATTGCACTTGATCTATCAGTTGTGGATCTCAAGGCCGTCAGGATTTACTCAACTTTCTCAAACCAATCTCCTATCCGCCCATCCGCACTCTCATGGACTTCATCCGTCACCTTTCCTGGGACTCTCCCACCCGCTTCCGCCTTTGGACAAGAGGTGGGTGACTCTGGTATTGTTACGCGCGCCAATCCACAGACCAACGCGAGTGACCACATGGTTACCTTCCCTTTTCCGCTCTATTTGTAGAATCCGTTGTATATAGTCTAACAGGGCCTCCTGCCCATATAAGGAGGGGCTCTCCCCTGCCTTTTGGCCCATCAGGGGAGCATCCCAGAACATCAGAGGATCCCATCATCCTATCAGACCATCATCAGTAATCAACTTATCTGTGGGCATCCTTCCCAACCTATCTGAGCCATTTATCCGGGTATATCTATGATTGCCCCTTGATCCTTTGAGCCTCCATACTCAAACTCTGTCCTTTGTGACCTTGATCCTTATCACCAACCAATAGCCTTGCTGGTTGAAGAAGAATTCCTGTCTGCCTGAATTCTTGAGTGTGTTATACCACTCTGATCCCCTTTTCCGACCATACTGGTCTTGATCTCTCCTTGATCATCTTTCTGGAGCCAATCACGTTTGATTGAAGAGGTTTTATTAAGCTTAAAACCTGGAGTGTTATACCTCCCTTCTTCTTTGAGGTCAAATTTCGCCACGCTATTCTTGAGTTCCTTGAGAAGTGTTGGGATATTCTTGCTCAAATTCGTTATTGATTTGCTTCTAGAGCTTCATAAACAAATTGCTTTTGTTTTGTTCAGCCTCCCACAGTTATCTGGTACCCTTCAAGCGCTTGATTGCGGAGAGTTGGGCAGGTTCATTGAGAACCTGGAGGTTGGTTGGGATTGAGTTGATCTTTCCTAATCAGCTGCTGACAACCAGAGTTATTAGCTTGTGGGCGTTGTTACTTACAACTGCCTTGTTCTATTGAACTCTGAACAAACCTTGACTTATTTGTTCAAGTCTTTACCTGCACCATCTTGCCTCAGATAGTGTTGTTTTCCAACGCTACCGACAACTCTTATCCTCTTCCCTTATTTTGATTTCTCATCCATAAGGTTCTGGACCTTGATTCCAGTTACATTTAAATATTATTGTAACTCCTAGGAGGGCAGCCTAAACAGCACCTTTCCCCTCCACAGAACTGCCACGGCTTAGCACCGTTTGGAGTCTTACACCGCACGCAGCCCCGCATCCCTACAGCGTTGGACTCCCGCGTACGCCAACTCCCGCACGCAGCCCCGCGTCCCTACAGCGCTGGACTCCTGCTCAACTGAATTCCCGCGCAGGTAATCCCGTGACCTAGTCACGCGCGCAGCGGTACAGTCCCCCGCGCGCATCAGAGCAGCGGATCAGTCCCCGCGCGCATTGGAATGGACTGATCCCCGCGCCTCCTGCAGTGATCAGTTTGACATCCAGGTACCGCTCAGAGGAGCTACAATATAGTAGGATCTAGACTACATATGTAAAGCTACCACACAAGCATAGATTATAGTTCAAAAACCTTAAAAATCAATTAAAATTAGTTAGTAACTAATTTTTAGTATTTTTTATTAATTAAATAAAGATCCAGACTCACCACAAAATAAGTTGATCAGAACCTTCAAAGACCACAAAGCTACATAAGGAGTGGTCGTAAAAATTATTAAAAATTACATGCAGGATCAGCAGAGGATGGAAAATCAATAAACATCCACGTCTGCTCACTTTGAACCAGTACTTACTGTACAAATTGAGGATCAGTGCAGGATCAGCAAAATGACTAATCTATTGATTAACAGATCCTGCAGCTAAAAAGGAGCTTTTCCTTGACAGATCTAAGGCCAGAAGGCTAAAAGCACCTTGAGGACGTGCCAATCTTGCCCTGACTGCCCCCCTAGCCTCAGCCCATGGCTAGTACCCCTTCTAGAGGCCCTCAAGAACCCAAAAAAGAATATTTAAACAGGCTCTTTTTGCCCTTCTGTTTCCAATCAGTTAATCAGTTATCAGGAATTATTTATTATCAATCAGACACAGTGTCATTGTTAATCAAGTGCTTATATGAAGATAAGCAAGTGATTTATGACTTAGTCTGTAGTAGTATTATTTACCTTTATTAACCAATCAACCATTGAAGTTTAGTCAAGCAATCTACCCCATCTGCTCTGAAACCCTTCCAATTATTCCAGGATTTTTGTGGTCAAGTGCTCAGAGTGAGTGTTTCCCTTCCTGTCTAGGCCACTTGTGCTGTTAAGCCCGGCCATTAGTGGAATAAGTCCTTTCTAAGGCAACAATATTTATTCCAAGGTTCTTAAAAACTGCCTAAGGAGGCCCCTTGAAGAGAGGTTGCTAGTCTGTAAAGATCCCCAGTAGTATAATACTGTGGCCCCTCTTTTTATATTATATTTAAAATATTTATAACCAAACCAAATAAACCTTGCACTTGCTCTTACCATACCATTATTGGAGCTTTAAAGTGTTTATTCTTTGGAATATTATTGCTCCAAGTTCTTTTATCACTCTCTGTAGCTAAAGGACTGCAAGGTTCCTGGTATCAGAGAGCTGACAGTCAACAACCTGCATGTGTGCTGATTCAATTGATTAGATTTTTGGATAAAGGCATTAGACATGCTTGAACTTGAATGTAATCCTTCTTGGTAGTCCAATTTTTATGACTTGTTTGGTCTCATCAGTGATAAATTAGGCTCTGTTTGGCTGCCAGGGTGTAACTTGCACCTCTGCACCAAAAAAAATCTACACCCTTTATGTCCCAGATGTGACATACAGGGTGGTTTGACAACATGTATGTGTTCATGTGCATTTTCATACACACTTTATGTTGCCGCCCAGATTTCTGATGAGGCCAGAAGTACAGGGTTGACCCTGTATATCTTCCCCTCACCCACCCTTGTTGCATATGCATTTGCAAATGGGGGTGTATACTGCAACCCCAAAGTGTATATTATTTTGGACAAATCTTGTTTTGGGCCTCTTCTGCACCCATATACACATACAAATATATGTGCGCAGTTGCCAAATGCCACCTTACTTTTTTTGTTGTTCCTGAGGATTCTTTAGTGGGATTGTGTTGTATAGGATACTGCCCCATAGTTCTGTTCACTTCATTGGTTTCACTGTTTGTTCAACAGACTGAAAGGTACCAATATGGTTATGGGTGTAACATGTACTAATGATAAGAGATATGGTTCTTTTATATCTATTCAAAGTTTTTGGGTTTTAGGTTCTCTTGGATTTTTTACTTCTTTTGCCAGTTTTGGAGGTGAGTGATAGGAGAACTGATATCTTTTGACTGAGATCACTTGTGGGGGTTATTTGAGTGACTGAGTAGGTTTCTTGAGGGTTGAAGAATCTGATTTGGAGGGCTTGTAATTCAATTTATGATGAATAAAAAGTGATTCTGATGGCTAAAGTAGATAGCTTTGGAGCACCACATACATCCCAGAACTTAATGCTATCCATGCATAAATATGTCAACATTTTTTTTTCCCTTCCATTTTATTCTCCTCTTTCTGATGATATTAACTAGAAAAAAAATTGAATAAATATACACAAAAAATATAAAATTAAAATGTGAGAAAATTGATTGAAAAAACTCAAGCAAGAAAACTTTGTAATCCTAGTAAGTGTCCAGTTGGAACTGTTGAGCTCATCCTGGTTGATTTTTTTTGTAAAAAAATCCTTCACCCTTCTTCCTTTTTCCACCCTTTTTTTCAATCCCTGACTTGTTATGAACTTTTGAAGATTTCCAATCATTGATTTCCTTGAATCTAGATTATCAATTTTAATAGCTGGATCCTTACAGAATAAGATAAGTTTTTAAGAAGAAAAAAAAAATCCTACTTTGATTTCTTGTCATCTTTTTTTTTTTTTTTTTGAATCTCATCTCCCATATTCTCCAATGATTCCAATATGGTTTGGTAGCAACTTGATGACCACATCTAGATCCTTCCCAAGCCTTTAAAACATTTAACCGCTATTTGCTATCTTCTTCCCCTCTTTAGATCTACTAGCTGGGGTTCTTCCTTGATAAATGATGATCTAACCCAATCCTTTCTTGATTCAAAAGTTCCCTAGTCTTTTCCCATCATGACCACAGTAAGATCTTTGTTCTGAATCTATGACCTATGTTTTAATTTGTATTCTTCCTTCTCACCTTGAACCTTTTGGATCCCAATTTGGAATGTAGTCAATCTTGATGCCTTCAGGTCTTCCTTCTCCCTTGTATTCCATATCTCCTTAGATCTTTCCTCTCCTTTGAAAACTGGTTCTTTATCATTTATTCTTAAGCTTATTTATTGTTATGATTCTTTTTTTTTTTTTTTTTAGATTTTTACAATTTTTTTTTTACAGTATTTATTTCATTTACTTCCCTTTTTTCTCTCTGCAGTTTAAGGTCATACAGGGTACCCAGTATGTATCTCTTCAAGCCCACTCTGCATCTGTGTTTTTTTTTTTTTTTTTTTTTAAAAAAAAAAAAAGAAAGAAAAAAAGTTAAAATTAAATTATATTGAATTACATAGAAAAACCCCAGCAGTTTAAGCTCTTGCTTAGGAGCCAGGGTCATGAACAGGACCCGCTTTTTTTTTTGGATTGTGACATGATTTAATCATCTTGACAGAGGGACTAAGATGACATAGATGCGATGGAAGTAGCCAAGAATGACACATAGAAAAAAAAATGTTTTGCACCTTTTGTGTGGTTACAAAGTTTTTTTTTTAAAAAAAAAAAAAAAAAAAATCTTTTGTTCAAGATTACAAAACCACTTCTGCTTAGAAGGAGGAGTGTACTGGATGATTGTGTAGGAAAGGATGATTGACTGGGAGGACGACTCAGGGAGCTGGAGGTGTGCAAGCCGAGTCAGTAGTAGTGCTCCGGTCTCACGTCTCAAGGCCCGGCTCATATTCCTTCAAGTGCATATGTTGGGGGGAGCAAATGAAGCTGGGATCAAACGTCGATGAAGCAAGCCTTGCATAGGTTTTTGTCTGAAGGGAGGGGGTCTCCGAGACGGCCCAACGCACACCCCCTTCACACCCGGGCCAAAGTACACGACGACAGGTAGAGAGGTGAAGGCAGTCACGAGGACGGAGTAGGAATCGGTGAATGGCAGCAGGAGTCAACGGCGGGAGAGAGAGAGAGAGAGAGAGAGACAGTCAATCACCCAAGTGGGATCAGGGATGATCATCACCACCGACCAAGGAAAGAAAACTCATCATCAGTATATAAAAACTTTTTTTGCTTTCTTTCTTCTTTTTTCGTCGGGTAGCTGCTAACATGGTATGAGAGGCGTGGGAAACAAATTGGATGATCATAATCATACGACGTCTAAAAGGGACACATCACAAATACACGAAACTTGTCAACACATACAAATATCAATCCCGTCATGTTGGATCTACTATAGTTCCACCCCCCTCCTCCCCCACAAGCCACGGTCCTTCCGAGGGAAGCAGGGAGGGGCCGCGGCGGGGTGAGACGATGCATACGCTTCGCCAAGTGTTGAAATAGAGACGAGATAACAAGAAATAACTAGCAAAAAAAAGTGATAACAAAAGTTTGCAAAGACCAAGGTGATCGATATCTTGTTATAAATCCTTGTAAGTATGTATCTGACGTTGATCGTTAGGATTAGTGGTGGACATAATGAACGGGGAAGGTGAACAGTCACAAACCAAGCCAAATTGGATTTTCGATTGGAGGGGAAAGGGGGTGCACGTGATTGAACTTTCAGGTTGGATGCTGGATTGGGTGGATCAAAAGGAAGCCTTGCCTACTATTTTCTTGAGCTGAATAACAAACGTAATTCCTAGTGGCAAGAGGATCGGGGTCGCTGTGTCTCCCTTGCGCTTGTTTCGAAGGTGGGGGGATGTGGATTTGCTAGTGTATCAAAAGAGTAACTATGGGACTAATAAATGTAAGAGGTTCGTGAAGACAAAATAGAATGGGGCTTAGAACACTAAAGGTCGGGTAACAGTAGTGGGCACGAGTGTGATCGACAGTAACCACCGGATGGCAGCTGGGAATACGTGATGGATCGAATCTTGTTGGTAGTCTAACATGTCATGATCAACGACAAGAATCCGAATTCGACCGACGATACGCAACTTGAACGACGCAGGCGGACCGGGGTGGGAAGAATCGGGTGAATATTCCTCAAGCGGAAAGAAAGAAAGAAAGAGAGACGAGGTAGTGGACGACGCGGAGTGAAGAGTGATTCAAAGATTTTCTAGCGAGTAGGGGGAGCAAATCGGTTGGGAATACCACCATCGGGTGAGGAGGAGTTTGTTGAGGTAGCGGAGGGAGGTCTGATCGGTCCTAACGGTTCAGCGTCTGTAGGCAGAGCCGATGATGGCAAGGGCCCAAACGTTCGCTCCGATCAGAAAACCGGCGAGAGAGTCAAGTAGGGAGCGAGATGATCGACTGACCTGAAATCACGTGCGCCTTATCCTATTTGTTTTTGACTGGGAGTACCAAGGCGGCGCGAAGATGAGAGGATCCAAAAAAAAAAAAAAGGAGAGATCGTGATGTGAGGAACTCGAAGCGGGGGAAAGGATTGAAGTGCGATCAGGAGACAGAATGGAACTGACCGACTATGGGGATGATGATGATGAGTAATAGAACGATGACCCCTAGGGCGATGAATATTCTCATCTTCATATCTTTCCACCACATCTGCTTCCGAACGCGATTGGCACCACGACGAAAGCCTTGAGCCGACACGGCGAGATTGTCTGTGGGCAGGATCGAGGTGAGCAAGCTCGGCTGAGGTGGACCATGTCGGGGAATGCGAGGACGGGGTAAGTGGATGATGAATCGAGCGAGAGTGCCTACCGGTCTTATCCTGCAAGGCGTCCAATCTTTCACCACGTTCGGCGACCTTGGTGATATTATCGCGCATGATGCCAACAGTATCATCGATCTAAAACCAAGAAGGGTGAGTTCGAAGGATGAATGGGTGGCAAGTGTTGAACAGTCGGCCGGCCTTCACTCGCCAACCCCTTGTGACTAGGGGAGGGGGAGTGGGAGGGACGGTTGAGATGAGTTAGGAGAGGTTGAATGGATGAGAGGTGAAGACTGACCTGAGCTTGAATGGCTTGGGTTTTCTGGTTTCCCTTGCCACCTCCACCTCCAGCTCCGGCTCCACCACCACCTCCGCCGCCGGATGAGTTGTTGTGACCAGGGACGTAAGGATCGTAGAGTTGGTTGGATGACATGGTGGTGGTTTTGATTTTAGACGGTAGGGTGAGTGAGTTGGATGGTTGCTGTTGAAATCTGTTGGTCTTCGACTGATATCGAACAAGTTCAGCCTTTCGATTTCGTTGGTTAGAAGTCGGGATGGGCAGAGGGAGGCAGGGAGGCAGGGAGGCAGGGAGGTGGTAGGAAGGGTGGGGGCAGAGAGGGAGAGAGAGGGGGAGGAAGGGACACAGGGGGGGGAGGGGAAGGGAGAGGCAGAAACACACCGTGGGGGAGACAGCGGACCGGGGGAGGGGGCGACACGGCGAGTAAGGCGGGACAGCGGCGGGGGATCGGAGGAATGTCGAGCCTCCGGGAGCCCCGGGGCGAGCTGCAGTGCATGCACGCACCACAACTCGCGACAGGACGGTGGGAGACCCACCCCACGGGGACCACTCAAGTTCCCAGCTGGGTCTGCGGCCAGTTAAGATAGCCTCGAACTAGGGATAGCCTCGAATTAGGACGGCGCTTGGGTGTGACCATCCATCGATCGATCAGCAGCACACTGCCTCGAAACTCGGTTGGACTCGACCGATCCCGTGACCATGATCACCTTCCCACTAGCGATTCAATCTACCAAAGTATTCTATCGCTCTGGGATTTATACGACTGATGACGAGCTAGGGCGAGAGAGAAAAAGAAGAAGAAAAAAGTCAACCAAACGTCCCGGAGCTCAGGTCGGCTTGGGGAAAATCGGAACCAGGCTGGAGCCGGTAGCTGCTCGATCGGCGCTAGGAGGTATGCGGATGCTCGGCGTATTGGTGAATCTACAATATCGCTGTAGTGGAAACGTACTTCTAAATTGATCAGGATCGTAGAGTGTGCAATACGACATCACGAAATTACACTTAAAAAAAAAAAAAAAAGGTAAGTATGCATGTATAGAAGCACAGAGGATGTCCCTTCGCCCGGTGCACGTATGTTCAAACTCCACTTTCTGCACTTGCAAAAATGAAAAACATTTCCACTTGGCCCCGGTTAACAGTTTGAGAGAAAGGATGGGATATACCAGAAGCGCACCCTGGTTGTCAACTGTTGGATACTTGTGGAGCGACCGAGGTAAACAACACCGGGTTGTTACCAAGGGTCTAACAGGCCTCTTGGGTCTCTATGGAGAGGCAGGCGGTAGGGTATTCGGGGACTGTTCCAAATGATTCGGGCTGCAGTGGTCCTAGGATATGGTTCAATTGGTGAGGAAATTAAATTTTTTGGTTTTTTGATGGAATTTTTTAAGGTAAAAAATGAAATCCAGAAATTCTGAAAAAAAAATGTTTAAAAGCTCTTCAGCAGTTGTTTTTGTAAAAATAAAGAGAGCTTAAGATCTGATGAAGTAAGAGTTAAATGAGAAAAGAATGAAAGGAGCTTATAACATCAAGCATAACGGACCTGAGGACAGGAGGAAAAGGGCACTCCGGTTGATGTAATTGGCTGAACAGATGATGAATTCCACTTGAGAGCACTGGTGTTGATATAGACTAAATACACAATAGGCTGACAAGTGGTTGAGTACAAAATGAATAAGGTAAAATTAGTATGAGCAGTTTAAGTGACATGGTAAGTGAAATGCTATGATTAGACAGTCTGGCAATCACAATACTACAACACAAGATCCTCTATTAAATAACAGATATAATTTATCTTGGTTATAACACAGCCTAGTTATGTTTTACCTGTTGTTTGAGTACTTTAAGATAACAATAATAAGATCACATCAATCCAATCAATTATACTTTAAACTCCAGTGAAAGTAAAAATATATGAAAACTCAAATTCTAACACACCCGCTTGACTTGCACTGGAGGAAGTTACTGTCTGAAATGAATCTAACTCTTTTTCTTCAATTAACTTTATGTTCTACTAACTGTTGGAATTATTCTACATACAGGTTAGTGACTGATAACAAGATGAGCTGATTGACTAGTAAACTTCCTGTGGCATATTTGAATTTAACTGCTATCTTTAAGTATGATATCTACTATTTGCTGGAAAATTCTTCAGTTCAAATGTGATTGACTTATAAGATGCGTTGAACTTGTTCAAGGTTGGATTTGATTGTGTAGAATTGATAAAATTGAGTTGGTTGATTTTTGGAGTAGATTGATGGATGATGGATGATAAAAGAAGGTATTTTCAGTCCATAGGTTTGAGATCTGAAGACCGGTCAAATCAAATTTTGACAATTGATAAAACATTGAATTGCTTGAGCCTTGGATTTGGTTAGATGGGTAGGTGATTGAGATGTGAATGTACCGGCAAAGAACGTCTGATTGAGTAGTAACATTTGATCAGATAAGTGAACCAGTTGGTTTTGGTCTTTTGCTGAATGGGCCAATTATCCAGTGCTTCAATATCTTTGTTGACTTGGGCTGCTGGATTGGATTGGACTCCTAGTACGCCATCCATTCCCTTCTCAAAATTGAGTTGTAGCGTTCTTCTCTGAATTGATTTACCTGGTTTGTCAGAATGATCAATGAACAAGGAATCCTCCATTGCCTTCAATCCAATGATCACTTGATGATTGTTCAAGCATGGATGATATTTTGATGAGAGCCATTTTGATGGTTGATACTGGGGCTGAGTCATTTGAGCTAGAGAGACTTTCTTTTTTTTTAAGGCAACAGTGTTTTAATATGGCCAATTAGAGGAACGTGGGATTAACAAGAATTGTCCTCCGTCATCTGTAGCTCCGCCGCTGCGTTTGTCTTCATGACCCGCACCAAGGCTGATGCTTAACATTCTCTTCTTTGGTTTCAAGAGTTTGATGATCTTGCGGTTGGCAAATGTCTTCATCAAACTTGACAGTGTGGTGTCAATTTATAGACGCGGATTGGGAACTGCTTCGCGGCTGCGCGCTCAGCATTGGAGGCAAGCGGGCTCAGCATTAGGGTATGCGGAGTGCTCAGCAGCGGCAGCTGCTGGATCAGCAGCAGCCACTGTTTGGCTCCGCACCTAGTGGACGGGTTGGGCTCAGCATCAAATGCGGCGTGGGCAGCAATCCGCCCTGGAGATTGGATTTGGAAGGTAGTGTGCTTGACTAGGTTTGCGGGCGCGCCGGTTCGGATACGTAGGGGTGGAGAAATCCGCGGGCTATGAAGGAATGGATGGAGCGCGCGTGCAAGCACGCGGATCATGCCGGATAATACCGGACATCCATGACGGGCGCGGACAAACAGATATGGACAGGCGCGGGGGGCTCTGAGTAGGGCGTGGTGCAAGGACCATGTCATGAGAAGGACAAACCGGATGGACAAAACGGCGTACAGACGTTGGGGGAAGTTTGGTACAGAGGTGGGGAGAGGAGGCTAGGGTTTCTGTTTTGGGATTGTTTTCTGTTTCTTTATCATACTGTTATTTGCGCGTGTACTTAGGTTAGGGTTGAGAGGGAGGACTTATCCTCACTCTCAACTCTGGGTTAGGAGCGGGGGGGGATGGAATTAGACCATCACATCATTGGACTGGATCAATCATCTCACCAAGAGATTAAAGGGACTCATACCGGATACACATCCAGGTGGACAGTTCTTAGGATTGAAGGATTGGCAAATTCACTCTCTCTCTACTTTTCTTTATCTCTTTATCTCCTTATTTCTATTTTTCATTTAAGTGCAACTTTGGGCATCCTCATCTCCTTTCAGACTCAGGGAACCGTTAACTTCCAAACCTTGGGACAATTATAGGGGGAAAACCCTTATTCTTTCCACAACGGCTTGATCCATCTGTCTGGGAAACCCATTGACCAAGAACCAAGTTTTTCCTTCTGCTACGGCAAGACGAATAGCGGTTTCAAGTAATTTGATAGTAACTTGCATCAGTACAATTTTGCCTTCACAAATATGATCCTTAATCATTGCACAGTAAGTGGACCCTTCACAATTTTGCTTGGCTCTCAAAAGATCACTGGCAGAGATATCCACAAAAGTATATTTGGATACTAATCTTGAGCATTGGGTCCCTTTTCCAGCCCCAGGTCCACCCAGGACAAAGATCACTGTGACTTTCTTGTAATTGAACGTTGGTGCCATCAAGACCAATCAAGATGGTGGTGATTTGGAGTGTGGCAAATTGGATGGTGCTCCCACAGTAGCTCCACCACCAAAGCTTGGGAGCGCTTTTGATCAAAGGCGGGGATCAGTTTTGAAGATTGAGCTGGAGACTTGGGTTCTACGGCCTTTGAGAGGAACCAGGTTCTTTGGAGACGCAAGAGAAGGAACGTGGAAGACAAGATTGGAGGAGACTTAGAAGTTCTGAGGATTGTTGATGAGGTCCAGGAGTGATTGTTGGATTTGGTCTATTCCAAGTTTGATGATTGTCCTGATGGCTAATGACATGGCTCATCCTCATCTCACCCCCTCGCCAAAAGAGTCAAATCTCAGGATGAGACTGTTGAAGGCAAACCAGTTGAATGAAAGACAGTTGGCTCAGGTTGAGTTTTGGCTTTTAACCGTGTAAAAATAAAGAGAGCTTAAGCTCTGATGAAGTAAAAGTTAAATGAGAGAAGAATGAAAGGAGCTTATAACGTCAAGCATAACAAACCTGAGGACAGGAGGAAAAGGGCAATCCGGTTGATGTAATTGGCTGAACAGATGATGAATTACACTTGAGAGAACTGGTTTTGATATAGACTAAATACACAATAGGCTGACAAGTGGTTGAGAACAAAATGAATAAGGTAAAATTGGCATAAGCAGTTTAAGTGACATGGTAAGTGAAATGCTATGATTAGAAAGTCTGAAAATCACAATACTACAAAACAAGATCCTCTATTAAATAAAATATATAATTTATCTTGGCTATAACACAGCCTAGTTATATTTTACCTGTTGTTTGAGTACTTTAAGATAACAATAATAATATCACATCAATCCAATCAATTATACTTTAAACTCCAGTGAAAGTCAAATATATGAAAACTCAAACTCTAACTGTTTTAAATTTATAACGGCTTGAAACACCCAAAAAAAATTAATCAAAAAACCAAGCAAAAGGATCTAAAAGTCCAATGAGAAAATTGAATTTTTCAAACTTTTTTCTTTTTTGATGTAAATGTTTAAGGTAAAATGATACATCCAAAAAATCTGTAAAAAATATTTAAATTCTCTTTGACTGTTGGTTTAACTTTTTGATAGCTTGAATAACCCAAAAAAATAAAATGAAAAGGAGAATAAATGGATTCAAATGTCCAGAGAGAAATTTGATTTCTTTTTTATTTTGTGTTTTTTGAAGGAAATTTTTAAGGTTAAAGGATACATCCAAAAAATATGAAAAAATATTTGAAAGCTCTTTGAATGATGGTTGAAATTTATGGAAGCTAAAATAACCAAAAAAAATTAAAATTAAAATAGCCAAAATAGTGATCCAAAGACCAATGCAAAAATTTGTTTTTACAGAATTTTTTCATTTTTTGATTGCATTTTTGAAGGGGTTCTAATGGCTCCAAAATTACCAAAGATTTTGGTTAGGGGTTTAAAAAACCCTGCTACAGGGCTGCGCAGTCAGAATTAAAAAAAAAATTCTTGAAACTTGCGTGAAATAAAGTTTTTTTGCCTGAAATACCAAAGGGGCAGGACTGCGCAATGATGTCAAAATGCGTGAAATGAAGGGTTGGATGCATGAGAAAAATGATGCCCTAAAAATAAATGAAAAAGAAAAAAGAAAAAAAAAAGAAAAAGGAAAAGAAAAAGTAAAATGAAAATGAAAAGAAGAAGAAAAGAAGAAGAAAAGAAGAAGAAAAGAAGATGAAAAGAAGAAGAAAAGAAGAAGAAAAGAAAGAGAAAAGAGAAAAGAAAAGACAAGACAAGAAGAAAAATAAGGAAAGAAAAGGAAAAGGGGAAAAGGAAAAAAAAAAAAACAGGAAAAAAACAGAAAAAAAACAGAAAAAAAGGAAAGAAAAAAGAATAAAGAAAAAAGAAAAAAGAATAAAGAATAAAAGAGAATAAAGAATAAAAAAGAATAAAGAATAAAAAAATAAAGAATAAAAAAGAATAAAGAAAAACAAATAAAGAATAAAGAATAAAATGAAAAATTGAAAACAAAGAAAAAAAATTAACAAAGGAATAAGAAAAAAAGAAAAAAATCAAAAAAAGAAAAAGAAACAGAAAACAGAAAAACAGAAGAAGAAAATAAGAAAAAAATGGAAAGAGAGAAAAAGATTGACAAAAACAAAGGAAAGAGAAAAAAAAAGAAAAAAAAAGGGGGTGAAAAATTCACAACCCTGGGCTGTGCATGTTGTGAATGTTTTTTCTGATGACTCTTTTCATGACTGAATGGGTTGTGAATTGATTGCACCCCTTAAAAAAACCACTGAGTTGAAAAACCAACCAAACTCAGTGGATACACCATACTTGTTAATTTGAAATATAAATGAATCTTCACCTGAAAGATCAAAAAAAAAGATTCTCAAAAAGTTTTCAGATCTTTTTCACATTCATTTCCAACATTACTTGAATATTTCCTTTTATTTGGCCTCTTGTCCTCCTTTTTAATTATTATTCCCTAGGGATCAAATCATTCAGAAGATCAAGGTCATTTATTTACCAAAGTATTTGATTTGATTTGATGATTTGAATCAGTTTTCAAGCCATGAGATGAGCTCCTACTCTACACCAACAACCTTCCCCCCCCCAAAAAAAAACCAGAGTTCTGGGAAGCTCCAAAGCATGGGAAACATTCCAAATTAAACTATACTGCAGAGATGAAATGGTATTAGAAATATTTTATGCTTGTTTTTGATGAGTTCCCAGTTAAACCACCTTGATTATTTAATCAGAAAATCATCAACCCCCCCAAAAAAACAACAAAAAAACACCACATTAATATCACTTGATTTTCCCATGATTGGAACCATTAAATTTCACTGTTTTTTTTTTATTTTTCTTTTTTTTTACAGTTCTATTCTGATTCTTCTTCAAATTTAAAAATAATGCTAACCACAAAAGAATAGTTATTATTTCTTTTTATCTTTCAGGAACATCTATTGTAGAGTTTTTCTTTTTCATTTATTTATAGTTAGGTATAATCTTCAAAAATAATAATAATAATAATAATAATAATAATAATAATAATAATAATAATAATAATAATAATAATAATAATAATAATAATAATAATAATAATAATAATAATAATAATAATAATAATAATAATAATAATAATAATAATAATAATAATAATAATAATAATAATAATAATAATAATAATAATAATAATAATAATAATAATAATAATAATAATAATAATAATAATAATAATAATAATAATAATAATAATAATAATAATAATAATAATAATAATAATAATAATAATAATAATAATAATAATAATAATAATAATAATAATAATAATAATAATAATAATAATAATAATAATAATAATAATAATAATAATAATAATAATAATAATAATAATAATAATAATAATAATAATAATAATAATAATAATAATAATAATAATAATAATAATAATAATAATAATAATAATAATAATAATAATAATAATAATAATAATAATAATAATAATAATAATAATAATAATAATAATAATAATAATAATAATAATAATAATAATAATAATAATAATAATAATAATAATAATAATAATAATAATAATAATAATAATAATAATAATAATAATAATAATAATAATAATAATAATAATAATAATAATAATAATAATAATAATAATAATAATAATAATAATAATAATAATAATAATAATAATAATAATAATAATAATAATAATAATAATAATAATAATAATAATAATAATAATAATAATAATAATAATAATAATAATAATAATAATAATAATAATAATAATAATAATAATAATAATAATAATAATAATAATAATAATAATAATAATAATAATAATAATAATAATAATAATAATAATAATAATAATAATAATAATAATAATAATAATAATAATAATAATAATAATAATAATAATAATAATAATAATAATAATAATAATAATAATAATAATAATAATAATAATAATAATAATAATAATAATAATAATAATAATAATAATAATAATAATAATAATAATAATAATAATAATAATAATAATAATAATAATAATAATAATAATAATAATAATAATAATAATAATAATAATAGTTAAACTATTTGAATCATAATTCAAGTTTCCCCTCAAAGTGCAAATTATAAAACACATCATTGTACAAATTCAATTCAATCAATGAGGTTTTCTTCAGCACACTGGAAAGGAAATTTGGCCTTGAACGTGCATCTTAAGATCAAACTACTGATTTTGGCCCATCCATGCAAAGACTTACATCCCTCCCCCTCCCCCCCCCCATGTACATACAGAAAAAAAACATCTATGATGATGATGATGACCATAGTTGACCAGTGTGAATTCAAAGCTTGAACAGTTCAAAAGTAGAAGACCCATCTGAAGACTATCATGACATGAAGATTCTTATCCACTCAATCAATCAATCAAACCAAATGACAATGACACCCAAACACAAAGGTCCATACAACCCCCAATCTTCTTGACATGAAGGAAAGAAGGAAAGAAGTATGGACTGACAAGTTCTTCATGGCTATGTAAGTACCTACTCAATCTGATATGTCTCACTCCAACAGAGTGTAGGCATGTATGTGTACTTTCACCTAGAGACACATGTACCTCACCCATCCCACAGCATCTCAAACTTGTCCAAAGACCCATGATCATCTACAAAGGCATGGTTGGATCATGGTAAGTATGTACATGCATTGCTTTGCTTACACTCAGTCCGGTGTCCCACTCACACCCTCAAAACTGACACATACTGGTTTGAATACTGTGTGGAAGGTGTTTGATGGCATTAAAAACAAACAAACAACATGGTACTCTATTCTCACCTTGACCTTCACCTTCATTCCCCTTTTGTCTCATGTCTGTTTGCTACTAATCTAGTGACAATGTTATTAATTCATTTGTTTCTTTTCATTTGTTTTTTTTTTCTGTTGGTGATTTTGTCATCCTAGGTCAGCTAGCTTATCAAAGCTACCAAACTGACCACTATCACCCCAGGACAGATTGAAGGAAACACAGTCAGTGTAGACTTGATCTGTGATCAACTCCCCCCCCATCTTTGATGATGGGTATGTAGCAGAGCAGAGATGACTGGTCAGCACCCCAGAGATCTTTTGGTTTTTTTAGTTGATTGGGTGACTTGGTTTATTCTTGCCTCAAACCAGTATCTCAATGAACCCCATCACTCACTCTGGTTGGGTAGTTTCAGCTCTCTCTCACAAAAAAAAAGAAGCTGCTTAGAAACTCTGGAAGTCAGACTTGACTCCTCTCTCATGCTTCTGGTCAGGATCATCATCCATCTCACATCCCCAAACTTGGAAAAAATTCTAGTTAGTTTCGACTCCTGACAAATCTCTTCAAGATACCTTAGTTTTTCTTAAAAAAAAGAAAACTTGTAGAATACCTCGAAGAACAAGATCAAGGCAAGGAAATAATAGGTCAGTTGAATCTATTGATAAGATTTATACATATGCTCGGATGGGTCGGGTCCATTCCCAGTTTTTAAGCTTGGTGACGTGAAGCATAAGAATGAAGGATTGACTATGAACACGGCCACGAGGAAGAGGTAGTGATCGACAACTCTTCTGACGGCTTACTTGTTTCAGGGTCAGGTCCTTTGATTTTGTTCTAAGTTTGAAGAAAAAGTTCTGTGCCTTTTGGAGTAAAATCCGGGACCGTCACCGGGAGGAAATGGCTGAGAGAAGATGGCGTGCAGGAAATTAATCCTCCTCCTCCTCCTCCTCCTCCTCTTCTTCTTCAGAACTTGATTCAGTGTCAAAAGCCCCTTCGACGTTGACATTCGCGCCATCAAGTTCACCAAATTGAGAGATAGTCAGTTCATTTGATGTACAATCGCCCGATTGCTCAGGTAGTGGTAAAATCCTTCGTGGCATGGCCGTCGATAACTTGAAGCCGAAGGAATGCACATAATCTGGACGAGGTCTGGGTAAATCCATGGGTTGTTCTTCGGATGAATGAGTTGATTCCAGTTCAACAAATAAATACAATGATTTGATGGTTTCATCAGCCCTGAATTTCCTGACAACCCTTCTGCCGTTTCCGAGCCTAAAGCTTATCATCACACCGCCCACAGTGGGCTCGACCGGCATCCTCTCCTTTCTGGCCCAATGGCGCCATCTTCTCTTTTGTTCACGTTCCTCTATCTTGATGTTTTTCAATCGTTCTTTCTCAAGTGCTTTTAGTCTCAGCTCTTCGGCTTTTCTTTGCTCTGCTTCTAATTCAGCTTTCTTCTTCATCACCCTCTCTCGGTCCTTTCTCCCGGCTTCCAAGTAAGCGCGATCTTGCTCTTCTCGAAGTCTTCGATCGGCTTCTCGCTGAAGTTTCTCAGTTTTGAGTCGGTTGAGATGGCCTGTCGTACGAGGCAAAACGACGGAATTGATGGTCGTGCAGATCGATCTACTTGAGGTGGTATGATAAGGTGAACCCTCTAATATGGCACAGGTCCCCATTATATTTGTGGAGGATGATCTGTTAGTGCTTGAGGTGGTACCGGCCATACCATACGGTCTTTGAGCTTGCAGGGAAACAAATCCGACAAAAGGATACGTGGTTGCATCGAGAGCGTTCGCGGCTGCTCAGGAACACAATGATAGCATTATCAGTCGGTAGATCCAAAGGAAATGCTGATGAGACGAGGTCATGCGCTCACCCAAGGATGCATCACGTTCCTTGACGTCCCCTCCCCAGACCAGAATATTGTTGTCACGGATCAAGCCTAATAGTTCTTCATTCATTAAGGTGCCTCTGTCAAACAGAAATAACTATTCAAGAATGAGCGTTTCTTTCATTGCTTCAACGGTACTCTGAAAAATGAAAAAATGAATGAATGAAAATCCAACTCGGAAAAAGTACTGGACGTCATGTCTTACCTTTTGAATCGGTCAATTTCATCATGCTCTTGACTAACCAAGACAACCATCAAAACCTTAAACTCCTCCTTCGCCTTGAGGACTGCGTCATCATAACCGAGGAGTAAGAATTCCGGAAGCCTTGGCATGGTTGGATCCCCAGGTTGAGCAGGAGTAAAGGATGAGCGAGCTTGAAGTTCTTCTTCTAATTCTCGAACCCATCGTTCAGCAGCTGTCCGGGGATCAGTACGTTCAGGAGGACCAGTCCAACCAAAAAGAGAATTCCCCAGCCAATGAAATGACATGGGCGATGGTAAACGGAGTCCAAGTAACCTGGCTGGGAAGGGCGGAAAGCTATCAATATCTTTGCGAAACCGATCCAAATGAATGAATGGCTACACACCGAGCAAGCTACAAAAGCTCAGGCCGAGGTCAGCGACAAACGTGATCGGAATCGCGACTAGTTTCAGGGGACTAATCCAGAGCTTTGTCCCAAACAGGAAAAAAAAAAAAGGAAACGTAAGAGTAAGCTGCTGAACCAAACGCAAGGAAAAAGGAGTAGATCAAGGGAGGCGATAAAGAGGTCACAAACCCTAAAGAAAAATGTAAGCAGTTTAGGAGAAGATCGACCGGTGTGAGAGGGTTCATCAGCTCTGGAAGACCGCCTACGTCGAGGGATAGAGCCGATTCGATCTGATGGGTGATTCGATCTTGAAGAATTGCCCGCCTGTGATGTTCCGGTAGATCTTTCTTGATTGGCGCTCGATACACTTGCTGTCGGACCAACATTCGAATCAAAATAAGCCTCCACAGCGGCCTATAAACGAGATAATTAAAGGACGAATCGAGAGAATGGAACCGGTTTTGAAGGTGATTGTGATTTCGATTGTTGTTATTTTTTGACGAGGAAAGACGCAAAGAGCTTGATTAGTCAACATTCAGTACTCGATTCAGGGGCGTGGTCTCAAGAGTTTCAGGCACAATGGTTCCAAGTGTTTGATGACTGAAATCGACTGACTTCAAGGTTGCCGTTGACCCTGTCTAGAGCACTCCGAGCTTCGGAGATGCTGGAGGTGTTAGTGAAGGACATGTAAGAAATGATTGCTTCATCCCTCGACGGATCGGACATTTTGCGTTAGTGTTGAGTACCTCTGTCAGTGAGTAGAGAAGGGAAAATCTTTTGGGGTGTCGATTTGATGGATTGAATCGATTGGTTAGGGTAGGTTGATTTTTTGCCCTAGAAAGTCATCAACAGATCCACCCGAGGATGGGTTGATTGATGTTTTGATGTCTGTCGATGTCGATGTCGATGATCGATGAAGATGGGAGATGGGAGATGGGAGATGATGGCTGAGATGGGAGATGGAAGATGGGAGATGATGGCTGAGATGGGAGATGGGAGATGGAAGATGGGAGATGATGGCTGAGATGGGAGATGGGAGATGGAAGATGGGAGATGATGGCTGAGATGACGAACTGGTGATCGATGGATTCCCTTCGATGCGCTCACTGCGCAGCCGGAGCTTGCAGTGCGCTGTGGTGCTCTGCGAACCCCACCAGGCTGGGTGGACCGCAGCGCTTTGCTGACCGACAGCCTCGGTGAAAGCACGCGTGAAAGCTGCAAGGAAGGGTCCATACCACACCCCAAGATCCATTCCGATGCCCGCCCGACCTGCGGGCATTTTTTTTTTTTTTTAAAGTGCTATTGATTTCACATACCGCACTGTAATCTGTAAAAGCGGGAAAGAAGCCTAAGTACATGAGTAACTTGTAAAAAGTCGGTAAATAGTGTAGGTAAATAATGAGACTAGGTTAATGAAAGACATAATATAGTTTATGAGAGAGAGCAGATGATATGTTTTGGAGACCTGCGTTCAGAGCTCTCCGCTACCACTCCGGTCCCCCCATCATTCTCCCCCCAAATCCTAAAACTTTTCCCCTGCCTCCAACGCTCTGTCCACCCCCCCCCCCCTCCCATGCCCCCCCCCAGTCCCCATCCCACCGGACCCCCACATCCAACCCCCCCCCCTCCCGGCCTGATGCATTCCAGCACCTCATGGCTGCCCGCGCCAAACACACCCCAACAACCCAGACAATTGATGAAGCAATGGAAATCCAAGATGAAGTCAGCACGGCCCCCTCACCTCTCCCAAGGAAGCCGGCGGACCCCAAGTTCACCAAATCACCACTACTCAGCTTCCTCCGTAACGCAATAGAGAACTCAAGCAAAACAGGCTCCAAAGCCCTACACTTGGACCCAATTATGACCGGCATCCTCCTCCAACTCATTGACAGCAAAGCCAACCACCAACACTTGCAACTCCAACTCATTGAACAGAATCAAGCGCTGAATGCCAGAATCAAACAACTTGAGTTGGCCAACCTCTCTTCCACCCCAGCCCCCCCTTGGGACTATGCATCTGTGGCCACAACCTTACCAAGAGCCCATACCCACCACTCCACTGCACCAAAAAGGAAAGAGCTTGCCCGGGCTAGACCCAGCCGGACCATCATACACACCAAAGTAGGTACAAACCCCCTCAATGCAGTTAACCTGACTAATATTGTCAGCAAAACAAATCAAGTCTTGCAGTCCCTTCAAGCCAAAAATAATTGTGAAAAGGTAAACATCAGAGGGGTCCAGATCCTCCCCTCAGGCAACGTGAGCTTTCATGCCCCCAATCAATGCCAGAGTGCATGGCTCAACTCCCACAAACACAAGTGGACCAAACTTGTCCACCCCAATCTAGAAGCAACCCCCAGCACCTACTCTGTCCTTGCGCACAGCATCCCCCTTGACTGGAATTTGGAATCTGATTTGGCAAAAGGACAAGTAACCAATAATAAAAATCTCCCTGCAGGATCCATCCACCAACTTTGATGGCTAGGCAGCGTGACCCCCAGACAACCTACCAGGAAAGCTGGCACCATTGTTATCTCATTCACGGACCCCTCTCTAGTAGACCACTTAGTTAAGACCGGCCTATTTGTGGAAGGTGGGTATTACCACACAGAATGCTTCAGGCACCAGCTCCCCAATGCTTCCATTGTCTGGCAATGGGCCATTTCAGCAAATGTTGCAAAAACCCACCTTGATGTGGCCGGTGCAGCCAAAATCATGACACCTCTGAATGCATAGACACTGGTCACAGAAATGAATCAATCTGCATTGTCTGTAAAGACAGCAGCAAACCAACACCCATCTAGACCTCCCATCAGCCCTTCCATAAGGATTGCCCGTTGAAGACGGACTGGCTCACCTCCTAAGAATCATGTTGGCCGCCTCATTGTAATGTATAATAAACCAATACCACACCCACATGTGCACTGTCCCCCCCTCATCCCCCCATCACCCCACTTGCCTCCTCCAATTGGACCCCCCTACCCCTCCCCTGCAAATTTCTCACTTAAACTTCCACAACAGACAAGTAACCACCTACAGCATCCTAAACTCCTCCCGTTCTGACTCTCTGATCCTGTCACTGCAGGAACCCTGGATAAACCCTCTAACCCTCCTCCCCCCCAACCATGAAGCATGGTGGACCATCTGCAGCCCTGAACACTCCCCATCAAGCCTCTCTGATAAACACCAAACAGTCACATATGTCCGCAAGCTAATCCAATCTGCTGATGCTCTCCCTCTCAGCCCTAGTAGCCATTTCCTCATGGCAATCAACATCAAAATCAACCCTTCTACCACTCTACAAATGATCAACATGTGAAATCCCCCCAGCACCACTTTGGGGGTCACCAACCTGTCTCATTTCCTTCTCAATGCCAACAACCGTTGAATACCCACCCTCATAACCATGGACACCAATCTCCACCATTGTTCCTGGAACCCCCTGGGGTACTCTCATGCCCACAAAGATTCCCCACTCTTACTCAAGACGTGCGGGAAGGCCGGATTTCATCTCCAGTCCAACCCCGCGTCCCCCACCTTTATATCCCCTTGAGGTTCTGGTACTGTCATTGACCTAATCTGGTCAAACTTTCTGGTGCATAAACTAGTACTCCAGGTGGTTACCACAGAGGAAAACCATGGGTCAGATCACCAACGCGTGTCAATCACCCTGAACATGCAAACAACACCCCCATTGCCTTGCTTGGTACTCCCAAACTCCAATGGCATAGATCTTGCTGCCTTATCATCATCTCTAGGAAAGATTTCCAAACGCCTCAACTCCCTTGGTTAACCCTCAAAAATTGACCAAGCCAAACTCCTCCTAAACCAAACCATCAAGGAAGTATGACTCTGCCAAGGCAAGCAGGTATGACCCAACCTGGCCAGAGCCAAGAAATGGTGGGATAACAAAATCCTTGACCCCTTGGTTAAAAAGAGAAACACCTGTCCTTGACTCTACCTACTGACCAAAAACCAAGCCAGACCATGAGCGTTTCCTTTATTGGAACTCCCAGTTCTGCAAAAATGTCCTTGAACTCAAACAAGACCACCGGCACCAATTCCTAGCCAACACCAACTGGACCATGGTCTTCCAAGCCTTCAGTTAAACCAAACCCCGCAGTGGGGGAGGCATCCTCCCTCTCTGCAAATCTGACGGCTCAATCACATCCAACAAAGAGGAGATGCCCCAGTTACTATTTGAAGGCACTTCTGCCACTGGCACCAAGTGAAATATTAGCAACATTCCTGATGAGTACCCCTCTTGATTTGTGACTTACCCTCCCATCACCACCAACAAAACCCTCAAAGTCCTCTCCCACCTGTCCAGGAAGAAAGCCAACGTACCGGATGAATTACCAAACAAAATTCTCAGCAGGGGAGTGGCGCCATTGGAACCCCTTTTTGCAAGGATTTTCAACATCTGTCTAACCACGTCTCACTTCCCATCCCGGTGGAAAGTAGAAACTACCTCCATCATCCAAAAATTCAATAAAACCAATTACACCAATCCTGGCTCTTACCAACCTATTGCACTCCTCAACTTGACCGGCAAAGCATTTGAAATCATCCTTGCTAACCGCCTCACCCACTGGGCAGAGACTAAAGTCATCCTGCCAGACAGCCACATGGGAGGTAGGAGAGGTAAGGGGGGGAGAAGACGCCCTAATTTCCCTGACCACATGGGTCAAACAAAAGTGGAGGGAAGGCAAGATAGTGATTGCTCTCTTCCTTGATTTAAAATCAGCTTACCCTTCTGTCTCTCCTACAAGACTCATTGACACACTATGGAAACTGTAATGCCCCACATACCTATGGATGATACTTTGCAACTTCCTCAAGGACCTCAGAACCAACCTTTGACTTGGAGAATACTTGTCCAAAGATTTTCCAGTGCCCCAGGGACTCCCCCAGGGCTCCCCTCTATTGATGATACTTTAAATAATCTAAAACTCCTCCTTGCTGACTTCATCCTTCTCCTTCACAAGCAACTCCATATCCTTAGGCTTCATAGACAATGTGGTCCACCTGACAGCTGACCTTTCCCCAGCCACAGCCTCCTGCAACCTATCCACCCTAGGAACCCAGTCACTCCTTTGGGGTTCCCATCACGGCGCAGTATTTGACTGCAAGAAATCACAATTCATGGTCCTCACCCATACTAACCGCCCTCCCTCCACTCTACCCTTTGGCCCCCTGTCCCTCCCCTCCCAATCCAAGGTCAAGTGTCTGGGGATCACACTCAACCCCAAACTCACCTTTGCAGCTCATATTAAATTCCTTTGCAAGACAGCCAACTCAACTCTGAACCAACTACAGACCATAGGTAAGGCCATCTGGGGTCTGAAGGAGAAAGAACAAGGCCTCCTAGTGACCACAGTTTTCACAAAACAACTGCTCTATGGCGCCCCCATTTGGTTCACCAACTCCAACAAACAGAAAGTTTCTAATCTCCTGGAAGTAATTAACAACTTGGCAGCAAGATTTGCAACTGGCTGCCTTCCGACCACCCCCACTGACTACCTTCACCACCACCAGCCATTCAAATTGCTAACAACAGCCGCACACCACCAAATAGGTAGATACCTCATAAGGAAACTATCCCAGCATGCCCTCCACAAATCACCACTAGAGGAACAAATCACCATCAACTGGTACACACGGGTGAGCAGATTCCAAAACCCCATCAACTCCTCAACAGTTTGCAACCTCTTTGATGACTGCTGCAAGCCTTGCATCAAACAACTCCAAATCTTCCACCCAGATGAACCCCTGTGGTCAGAACCCCCCCTGTTAAAGTGGACCTAGGCAACCGCCTGAAGGCATCCAAGCTAGACCCTGTCATACAGTTCATCACAGCACATCCACGGTGGAACACCATCATCTACACGGATGGCTTGGCACACCCAAAAAAGGGCCTACAGGCGGCTGCCACAATGGAGGAGGGCCGGTACTCCAAGAAGGCCTTCCTTGGAAAATCCAACTTGGCCAAAAAATTTGAATGCAAGGCAGCGGGAATAATACTGGGACTGGAGCTGGGCCTGGACCTGATAGCCAGGGGTCTTACCACAAGAATCACCCTCCTGTTGGATAGTCAGGCAACCCTCAGCCGCATGCTTGATCCTAGAGCACCCCAACCTGGACAGTAACTATTCATTCACATCCTCCAAGTGATTCATCTAATCCCTCAGGGAACTGACATTCTACTGAAGTGGTTCCTGGCCCACTTGAAAATCCAGGGCAACAAAGCAGCAGACACCCTGGCCAACTCTGCCAAGGAGGGAAACCTGACCCCCAACTCCCTCCCCCCCCTTCATCTGAACACCATGAAAGCTTTCAACCCCCCCCCCCCACACCCTCAAAAGAAGCGGATACACGCTCCCCCCAACTGACTTCCTAATCTTGGCCACAGTCCATCACCTCAGATCTGGCCAATCCTGCCTCAATGCTCACCTATTTTGGTTCAAGCAAGCACACTACCCGATATGCAAGCAATGCGGCGTGAAGGAAAACGTCAACCACTTCCTTACCTCATGCAAACTCTTCACCAAACAGCGCTTAGCACTCTGCGCATTTCTCAAACACCAAAGCCTCAGGTTGAAATATCTTTCCTCCAACTACCTTCTCCACAACCCAAAAGCCTACACCCCCCTCACTAACTACATCAAACAGACCTCCAAGTTTCCAGCAACTTCTTGGGGCTACTACACCCCCAAGCAGCCTCACCAGGGAGCCAACAACTAAATGCCACAGCCTCTGTACATGACTCTTTCCCAATCTCTTTGCTCTCCCTTCTTGTGCCTCCCACCTGCACTACCTACTCTTGTTTCTCCCGCTCTGCACTCCTGCAAATATTCTCATCTACTTGCACAGCCTTTTCTTACTTTCCCTTTTTCCCTGCCCCTCTATTTTCTTTGCTCCCCTCTTTCTTTTCTTTGCTCTCCTCCCACTGGCTTGACTTGTCCTCACGACTACCCTATCCTGTTATTGTCTGCTCTTCTTCCCCTCTGATTCTTTTTATTGGGCTCTCCTACCCCTCCAATTGTCACTAGTATCCCGGCCCCTCGTGGAAGCTCCCCAAATTGAATATGCATAGTGCGCAATGTCAAAACAAACTGCACTCAAAAAAAAAAAAAAGACCTGCAGGCATTGCATCCAGGCAGGGTTGGGTATTCATTTGCAAGAGTTCAACAAGCTAGAATGCCTGTGGTTATATGGACTAAATACCTTAGCCGCTCATATCTACCAAAAATGGTGTTGGGTGAGAGTATCAGCAAATCTTGAAAAACCCTGGCGCATGCTGCCCTTGATGTGCATACATCCATGCAAGGGTCTGGTCAGGTTGGTTACAATTGTGGGATTGTAAGCCATGATTCTGTATTTCTTTGAGCGGTAAGATTATTTATATAGCTATGTATTTACAACTTTCTACATCATGGATGGTGAGAATTTCAGATGAATTTCCCACAACACCCCCTCCTCACCAACACAACAGAGACATGTCCCCAAGGGTGTCAGCCTTCAGAATTTGAGAGGCAAGCCGGCGGAAATTGTCCTGAGAAAAGTTCTTTGTGAGAATTTCTGCCTTCTGATTGATTGTAGGCATCCATGTGTTATGACCAGAAGCCACAAGAATATGCATGGAAGCATGAATATTCATAATAAACTTTTTTTTCTTTCATCTTCCCACATTCCTGGAGCTTCCTCTCATTGCTTACAAAAAACCCAACCCTGGGGAAACAAGACAATCCATACCATATCACCACAATACAGAACACAAAATAAATCTAACTTAAACCTTGTCACCCCAGGTAAGCATTTTCTTTTGATTACTAATTTCTTTTTTTCAATTACTATTTCTCCTATGAATTGTACATAAAGTGAAAAGACAATCTGTGCCATATCACCACAATACAGAACACAAAATAAATCTAACTTAAAACTTGTCACCCCAGTCCTACTGATAACAGTTTATGAGCTCTTACCGGGAACATAGCTGCATGCACCCCTATGAACCACGTGTATAATAAACAACCAGAATTCTGGACACTGGAAACCTTTGTGGTACCAGTTCTATGGACACTTGTAAAACCAAGCAATCAGAATCACTAGCGGCAAAAGTACGGAAATCAGGCCGTGACCAACTTGAGAGCATATTCAATGCTTTGAAAACACTACCCAACCTGCCAGCACCTCTACAATATCATGTGCCGCAGCAGCAACAGCACCTCCTCCCCCCTTCTCAACATTGCTTCCAACTCAGCAGAAACAATCCCCAATCCCAGAAGGCTGTCAAATGGACAGCAAACCATCAACAGCAAACACCATTGCAGCATTGCACGCCCGGCTGGACTCTACTATTGGGAGGGTGCCCAAGCTAGCGCTCAACAGGTCAAACTTTCAGACCTGGCTTGTGATGCTGGAATACTCTCTCTCCATCACCATTGGGAAGGAACGCGCACTGACCAACCCAGGGTACAAGACAAGCCTTGAGGAAATGATCACCAAGCACGCCATCCTCACCACGGTAGACAGGTTGTTGCAAGTGGGTGTAGTTCAAGCGCCAAGTAGCAAGGAGGCCTTCCAATACATTTCAGAGTGTTTTTCAATTGACAGCTGCTCTAATCATGTCTCCCTGGTTTGGGAGATTCTGGGCTCACGGTTTGACCTGCAGGATCCCAAGGCCAACATTGAAAGGCATTTCTGCAAGATTGAGAGCCTTGGCTGCTTGCTCTTCCGTTTGGGTTTCAAACTGAATGAGGACATGTTCATTGGCATTATGTTTCATCTGTTGCTCCCAAATATTGATAACTATCTGTTTGTCAAAATATTTAGGCAAATTGACCTCCTCCCAACCCCCAGAGGGGCAACCAAAAGCAGAGAAATACTACGTGTGGCAAAGATCAAACTAATGCACTACAAACAAACCAGACGTTTACCTGACAACAAGGGGAAGAATCCTGTTGACAAGGATAAACCTATGGATGTACCTGTAATGACGCTCTTCTGCTATACCTGCCAACAAACTGGCCTTTGGAGGTCAGACTGTACAAACAAATCAGAAACCGCCCCCAAAGGTGGCAACAATGACCCAAAGAGGGATTTTTGCACTGTGACAGCTAACACCCTGGAGATAGAGATGGAGACCAAACAGGGTGTGACTGCCCACGCCATGGACATGGGAAACAACAAGGTGGAAGAAGATGACCTAGCTTGGCTCACCAGGAGAGCGGAGAAAATCACTGTTGGGGTCAACTCATGTGCCTCCCATTCTTTAACCAATCTCCTAGACATAGTCTTTGATGTAGTTGACCTTGTGAAACCCATTCCAATCTCTGTAGCAACTAATGGTATCAGGTCAAAAATGAAAAAGGTTGGAAAGCTGAAGCTCATCAAAAACACTGCATCCATCACAATCCTGGATATCTATTACAGAAAGCACACCAACTGCACCCTCCTATAGGCAGAAAAACTTTGCAGGGGGGAGGGTGCCTCCATGTAGATGGTGATGGCCTGTTGTGTTTTATTTTTCCAAATGATTTTGTGCTACACAGTTTGCCTGTGGAAGCTCAATGGCAGCTGTCTGCATTAAAAAAATCTTGACCAACACCCATGCTAGTAATATCATCAAAATAAGCCTCTGATCCCAGAGCAAACCTGCCCATGATTTGGGCTAACCAATTGAAATGTCCTTTGAACAATGCACTCATGTGGCACTGGAGACTAGGACATGTGAGTGTGAGGCGGATCAAAGACATGTTTAAGGGTAGACTCTTCCAAGGCCTACCCAAGAAATTAAAAAACAAGAAATTTACTTTCAAGGAATGCATCCTGGGCAAGAGCAAAAGAATGAGAAATAGGGAAACATGCAGAGATCCTTTGGAACCAACGGAACTGATTTTTTTAGATGTGCTAGGGCCTTTCACTGAAGGCTTTGATGGGCTGAAATACATTGTGGCCTTCAGGGACCTTGGCTTGACTTACTCGGAGGGGTTCCTTCTGAACAAGAAGAGCAATATCAGCCTCTCTTTCAAATAATACATAGAACGCATGGAGCCAGCAACTGGGAAGAAGCTGAAAACCTTTCAAACTGATGGGGGGGAATTTGCCAGCAAAGACTTCAAGGGATGGCTGGCCAACAAAGGAATCTCTCACCAACACAGTATGCCTTACAAGCCTGAGCAGAGCGGGGCCACTGGGAGACTTCATTGCACGGTGGGGGATATGGCCCAGACAGCTCTGATTGCATCAGGACTTCCCAAAAAATTTTGGGGCTTTGCCTACATGTGGGGTATCACACTCACAACCAAGTATCAAACACCATAACAGAAGACAAATCCCCCTATGAGCTAATGTACAACAAGAAACCAGACCTCAGCACATTGAAAATTTTTGGGGAAGTTTTCTTTGAACACAAAATGGTTGCACTGCAGAAGGGCAAGATTGAGGAACAAGCATGAAGATGTCAGATGATTGGCTACGCTGATGGGGGAAAGGCTGGAATCTCTGGAACCCAGTCACGGCGGTCTTCTTTGAATTTTCCATTGCAGACTTTCCCTACTCCAACAATGGAGACATTGCGCCCAAACCACCGGAACATCCCCAACTGATCACCTCCAGCTCACTCAACCGCATACTCAGCGATGCACCAGTGCCCAAGCATTCAATCAATGATCTGCTGAATGAATGCAACACCCATCCACATATTCTAAGGACTGTCATTCCCATTGGCAGCTCAACCGCCAAAGCAACTATCAAGGAGATGGACAAACAAGTCATGTGCCTTGCGGAAGCAACCCATTTGTACAAGGATCTGAATGCCCCCAGGACATACCAAGCCGCCAGGAAATGCAAGGATTGGCCAATCTGGAAGCCTTCTTTTGAGAAGGAAATCAATCATCTAAACCGCTTCAAGGTGTGGCACTTTGAGCACCTGCCTGAGGGCAAGCAGCTCACTGATACAAGATGGCTGATGACAGTGAAGCAGCACCAGGATGGAAGTGTGAAAGAGCCAAAGGAAAGGTACATAGTCTGTGGCTTCACACAGGTTTGGGGGGAAGACTACTAAAATACCTTTGCTCCAACGGCAACCTTTGCCTCCCTACATATGCTGTTAACCATCTCTGCAAGACATTGTTGGCGCCTGACATCTTTTGATGTGACTGCAGCTTATCTACATGGGCCAATCAATAAGGAAGTCTGGGTTTAAGTCCCTGAAAGGATGGAGATACCAAAAGAACATGAAGGGAAAGTCTTATGCCTGGAAAAAGGCCTTTTTGGCACAAAACAGGGTGGACAATGTTGGTAGAAATTTTTGGCGGCCGTACTGAAGGGAGCCGGTTTCAAGGTGAGCTACTGTATACAACAACTCCTTCTAATACCTACGCCGCAGGGAGGACTCCTTCCTGGTCTGGATACATGTCAACAACAGGTGTAGTGGCAACATCCAGCAACCAGGTACTCTTGGATTTTTGTGACACACTGGCATCCAAGGTAAAATTGAAAGGGAAAGACACAGTTGAAACTATTTTTGGGATCAAAGTAACCCCCATCAAGGGCAGTTATGAAATGTCTCAACCCCTCCTCACTTCCAAAATACTGAAAACATTCACCAAGGACACCACTTGGGGCCGGGCCACGCCCATCCCCAACACCAATGCAATTGCATCAATCAAGGAGGGAAAAGACATAATCAACCCTAACAGGTACCTGGCAGTGCTGGGGTCTGTCAACTACCTTGCCATAGCTACAAGGCCCAACCTTGGCCACGCTGTGGGCTTCCTGTTGAGGTTCTCCAAATCCCCAACATCTTGGAACTGGGCGGAAGTGCAACACCTACTGGGCTATATCAAGGCCATGGGACTGCTCAACCTGCAAATAAACACAGAAGCGTGCAACACACCACTCAAAGCATGGGTTGACACAAGCTGGGGTTGGGAGTTTTCCAGGGCCACAAAAGGGCTATTCATCACTCTGTTTGGCTGGCCGGTCCTTTCAGCCTCCTGGATGCCAAGACCCTTTCTATCCTTTAGCTACCAGAGGTGATAGAGTAAATAATTAATATATTCTTTAATAAATGCAGCAAAAATCCATAAAATATTTTGATTAACCTTATTGCAAGGTTAAGTGGTTTGGTTATTGTTTATTGTTTTAAATCAATATGAATAAATTGATTATTGAATATTTATAGAGGGGCCACAATTATATTGGGGATCTTTAACACCTCTCTTCAGGGATTTCAGTATGAAAAAACGTAGTCCTGGTTACTTTGGGCTCTTTAGTTTAAAGAATATTTTACCCAAAGATAATATGTATATAAAATACACAGTGGGGTGGTAGGGCCTTGTAGCCAAGCTACCACGACAGAGAAAGGATAATAAAACTTACTGGTATATTATTAAATCCTTTGGGTATCTGTTTGAGACGTGTACTGATGGGTTAAACCTGTATACTGGGGTTATAAGGTTTTTCAGCAGTTTTGATTGATAAAAAGAGGTTGAGGACAGATATTACTGATCAGAAATTGCCATAAATCACTTACTTATCTCTTATAAGTACTTGATTACCTTGGCATGGTGTCTGGATATGAATATAACTGGGTCTCTGCCCATCAATATCCTCAAAAGAGCTCTTTATTTATAGCTTTTGGAGTCCCAATATTGTCCTTCTGAGGGTTGTAGGTGATCAAAGGGACGGACACTAAGGCTATCATAGCCTGTCATGTGTTCTTGGTTCTATAGCACGGGTAGCATCTAATTCCACAGGGTATGGGAATTATTCCACTTTATAATAGACATTAAGACATGTGAATAACACTAATCTGTTTTATTCATGTATTATTTAATTAATTATCCTTAGTAAATGTTCCCAGTAATTTAATAATTATATTAATAGACATTTCTACGGACATCTTGATGTCAGGTAAGTTCTAATTATGTATTATATAACTGGAGTAAAAGTCATAATATTAATTTTACTACTTATTTTCGAGTTCCAGTTGATTTACTAAGATAATTACTTAAAAATGTAAGTCATGTGAATTCATGTAATATTTTTACATCATTAGGTTTCTTAGTATGTCTCAAAGATATTGATGTCTAGCAATTCTCCTAATAGTATATTAAAGTATTTTAATATATTTTTAGAAGTTGTCATTGTCTTATTTTTGACATTCTTGGTACTTTGAATTATATTAAATAAAATATACGTATAAGGATTATTTATGTATTTTTATATAATATTATGTATTTTTAGACTGTCTACTATCCACGGGAACATTTATTACATATGTAGAAAGTTCCCTTGTAGGTTGTAGCATGTTTACGCGGTACCTGAGCCTCTCAGGCCGCCTGTCACTCTGTCAACCCGTAGTCCCGCGGCTGCGTACTTTTCAGAGGCCCGGGGCTGCATAAACAACCTCGACAGAGTGACAGAGCTGTATCTCAGCCGCGCGCGGGTGCATTGGCTGCCGCGGCTGCGTGCGGGAATTGTGACAAAACACATTTCCGCCCGTAACTCCTAAAATATACACGACACCTCAATTCTTACTGAATTTTAGGTGTGAAACCTATATGTGACAATGTGTGTGAAATATTTAATTGGCCAAAAAGCTCAATAATGGAGCCGTAGTATTTTGGTTTTTCTTTCCTTAATTATTTAAAAATATAAGGAGTTGGATTTCAAGGGTGGGGTCAGTGAGTGACCCTACCTAATTTTGGGTGGAGAACCCATTTCTGTAATAATATTTATGGTTTCCTACTACTTCTTAGGTTAATTGTAATATTATTATTTTTTATGTTATTTTTTTTACTTTTGCAGCTTGCTCTGCAATAGTAGCAAGCTGACAGGTCCTCTGGGCAAGCAAGCAGCAGAACTCTGTCTCCACATCCATGTGCCACACAGAATTCATGGCCCTCAGCTGGGAAACCCCAAAAGCAGTATGGATTAAGGAACTCTGTCAAGAAATGACAGGCACCAAGGACTGGGCGCCTTCATTTCACTGTGACAAAAAATTGGCCGTCAACATTGCAAAAGATAACATGTCCAATAAGCGGATGCAACACTTCAACTGTGATTGCTTCTACCTCAACAAGCAGATCAACAGCGGCAGAGTGAACATCCGCTGGGTAATCACAATGGACCAAGTAACTTGGACCTGTTCAACTCATGAAGGCACTGGATAAACTGTGCCTCCACTGCAACAGAAGAGGTTAACACGCTCTGCCTTGATCCTTTTTACCCCCCCTTTTTTTCATCTCATCCATGGTCCTTCACCCAACCTGGCGCACTTGATCCACCCCTTGAAACAACCCCGGCGGAAATTTTTTTTTTCCTTTCCTATTCCTTCCTTCTTTCCGTTTCTTTTTGTTTCTTCTCCATCCCTTTTTCCTTTTTACTTTTTTCTTCTTGCTGTTCTTTATTATATTTTTTTGCAGTACAGTCCCACTTGCTTGTTGCACTACTTTTATTAGCGTTTTTTCTTGGGGGTGGGTGTTATGACCAGAAGCCACAAGAATATGCATATTCATAATCAACTTTGTTTTCTTTCATTTTCCCACATTCCAGGAGCTTCCTCTCATTGCTTAAAAAAACCCCAACCCTGGGGCAACAAGACAATCTGTACCATATCACCACAATACGGAACATGAAATAAATCTAACTTAAACCTTGTCAACCCAGGTAAGCATTTTCTTTTGATTACTAATTTCTTTTTTTCAATTACTATTTCTCCTATGAATTGTACATAAATTGACAAGACAATCTGTACTTTATCACCAAAATACAGAACAAAAAATAAATCTAACTTAAACCTTGTCACCCCAGTCCTACTGATAACACCATGATACTTGTGCCTTCTTTTTGAATATTGCCTTGTTCACAATAAAGTAATTGAATTTGATATGACGGCATTGCTTTTTGGAGCTCTCATTGGTGGACACGTGGATTTCTGATTGATTTTTGCACTTCAGGTGAACTATGAAGTCCTCCCTGAGCATGTCAGCAAGGAGGTGACGGACCCATAGACCTTGTCTTGTAGCAATTGTCAGCACCATAAATTCGGCCTGGCAGGTAGAGGATGCCACAGTTGTTGAGCGCCTACTTGTCAGCCTCCTGGATGCCAAGACTCTTGCTATCCTTTAGCTACCAGAGGTGATAGAATAAATAATAAATATATTATTTAATAAATGCAGCAAAAATCCGTAAAATTTTTGGATTAAGCTTATTGCAAGGATAATTGGTTTGGTTATGGTTTTTTGTTATAAATCAATATGAATAAATTGATTATCAAATAGTTTTTTAGAGGGGCCACAATTATATTGGGGATCTTTAACACCTCTCTTCAGGTATTTCAGTATGAAAACACGTAGTCCTGGTTACTTTGGGCTCTTTAGTTCAAAGGATATTTTACCCAAAGGTAATATGTATATAAAATACACGGTGGAGTGGAAGGGCCTTGTAACCAAGCTGCCAAGACAATGAAAGTATAATAAAACTCACTGGTATATTATTAAATCCTTAGGGTATCTGTTTGGGACGTGTACTGATGGGTTAAAACTGTATACTGGGGTTATAAGGTTGTTCAGAAGTTTAAATTGATATAAAGAGGTTGAGGACGGATATTATTGATCAGACTGAGCCATAAATCACTTACTTATCTCTTATAAGTACTTTATTACCTTGGCGCGGTTTCTGGATATAAATATAACTGGGTCTCTGTGCATCAATATCCTCAAAAGAGCTCTTTATTTATAGCTTTTGGAGTCCCAATATTATCATTCTGAGGGGTACAGGGGCTCAAAGGGACAGACACTAAGGCTAGCCGGATAACAAGTGGTAGCCTGTCACGTGTTTTTGGTGCTGTAGCACGGGTAGCATCTAATTCTGCAGGGCATGGGAATTATTCTACTTTATAATTGATATTAGGACATGTGAATAACACTAATCTGTCCTATTTATGTATCATTTAATTAATTATCCTTATTAAATGTTTGCAGTAAGTTAATAATTATTGTTATAGAAATTTCTACGGAAATCCTGATTTCAGGCGAGTTCTCATTATGTATTAAATAACTGGAGTAAAGTCATGATATTGATTTTACTCCTTATTTTTGAGATTCAGTTGATTTACTAAAATAATTACTTAAAAATGTAAGTCATGAGAATTCATGTAATATTTTTACATCATTAGCTTTCTTAGTATTTCACAAAAATATTGATTTCTAGAAATTCTCATAAAAGTATATTAAAGTATTTTAATATATTTTTAGAAGTTGTCATTGTCTTATTTTTGACATTCTTGGTACTTTGAATTATATTTAATAAAAATTACGTATAAGGGTTATTTAAGTATTTTTTATATAATATTATGTACTTTTAGACTATCTATTATCCACGGGAACATTTATTACATATGTAGAATCTTCCCATGTGGGTTGTAGCATGTTTACGCAGTACCTGAGTTTCTCAGGCTGCCTGTCACTTTGTCAACCCGTAGTCCCTCAGCTGCGTACTTGTCAGAGGCCTTGGGCTTGCTTACACAACCTTGACGGAGTGACAGAGCCATATCTCAGCTGCGCGCGGGTGCATTGGCTGCCGCGGCTGCGTGCGGGAATTGTGACAAAACACATTTCCATCCGTAACTCCTAAAATATACACAACACCTCAATTCTGACTGAATTTTAGGTGTGAAACCTATACGTGATAATACGTGTGAAATATTTAATTGACCAAAAGCTCAATAGTGGAGCTGTGGTATTTTGGTATTTCTTTCCTTAGTTATTTAAAAATATAAGGAGTTGGATTTCAAGGGTGGGGTCAGTGAGTGACCCTACCTAATTTTGGGTGGAGAATCCATTTCTGTAATAATATTTATGGTTTCCTACTACTTCTTAGGTTAATTGTAATATTATTATTTTTATGTTATTTTTGTTACTTTTGCAGCTTGCTCTGCAATAGTAGCAAGCTGACATTCCCCCACTCCAAGATATGGCCATATCTGAAAAAAATCTGGAGCATGTTGGGAGAAAATTAACTTCATGTGTGTTTCAGTTCCTTTTGCTGGCCCTGTAGTTTCTGAGATGTATTGGTCCATCAGGTATGTGATTTTCTGGTAACCATTCATCTTTGTCTGCAGATTCTGCTTTGTATCATACTAAGTATAGTCTAACATCTTTTCCTTGTACTCTCTCTTTCTTGTCTCTCAATATCCTGCTGACTTTCCCTTTTTATTTCACAGGGTCAGGTTCTATTGGGATTATTGTTGGGGGGAGGTTGCTACCTTCTCTTGGTTGAAAGTGTTTGACTAGGCTACAGGAAATACTGGGTGTTTTCTTGATAATTCTTCACTCAAGATTACTTCCACAGCATTTTTGCCATGCATCTTTTTGATAACAAATGGTCCAACAAAGGCTGGTTTCAGCTTTCTGTTACCTGCTAGATTGTTGAAATTGGTAGTAGATATCAAGATCTGATCTCCTATTTTAAAGTCAGGTTGCTTATGTGATTTGTCACATCTTTGTTTTTTGTATTCTACTGCTTCTTCTACACATTTTTGAGCATGATTATTTGCCAGATCTACCATCTTCTTAAATTAAAGAGATGTTGGTTGAATAGTGGCTAGGTCATAGTTTAAGTTATTCCTAGGGAGTTTTGGAATCCATCCTCTTTCTAGTATGTAAGGAGCTTCTTTGGTAGTAGAATGTTTACTGCTTTTATAAGCCATTTCTAGGGCTGGGAGTAGGCTTAACCAATCATGGCAATAACCATCTGAGTTTTTGTATTCTATACCAAAGCTACAGAACCTTCTTAACATATCCTCTAGGGTCTGTATCATTCTTTCAGCTAATCCATCAGTTTGGGGATTGTATGCTGTAGAAAATGCTAGAGTAGTACCCAGTATATCATGTAGATTCCTCCAAAACTCAGAGGTGAATTTGGGGTCTCTGTCACTGATTATAATCTTGGGTATACCAACATCAGCTATGATCCTATTCCAAAATAGTAGAGCTACATCCATAGCACTATTTTCTTTGTGGTTAGGTAAGAATTTTGCCTTCTTAGAGTATCTGTCAACTATAATCAGGACAGATTTATATGAATGAGTACCTCCAGGGGGAGGCCGGTGACAAAATCCATATTGATGATTTCCCATCTGGTTTTAGGCTCAGAGGTCTTCTGTAGGAGACCAAACCTTTTGCTAGTAGTTTTATTAGATTTTTGGCAGGTCTCACAGCTAGTAACATACTTAATAGTGATTTCTTTCCATTCTATCCACCAAGCAGTTTGTTTTACTTTTTTCAATGTTCTTTCTGTGGATAGATGCCCTGATGAACAGTTTTCATGGCATTCTTGGAGTATATGTTGTATATGTTCTTTGTTGCTTAGTACTAAGACACTGGAATGTTTGTGTCTGTAGTAAAGGAGACCATCCCAAAAGGTAAGCCTTCCTGCTTTATAAGGTTTAAGTAATGAAGCAGGTAGACTATTTATCAGAGATTCTTCTGGGGATTCACATTCCATAATGGTAATCAGCAGCTTGATTTCAGGAGAGTAGTTGTCCCTTACTAGGTTGAAGAAAGCAGTGTCTAATTCACATAAGTGGATCCCTATTATTGGAGCATTCAATGCAAAAATATTGATGTTCAGGATAGGAAAAATATCTCAATCTTCAGGGTCATATGCTGGATTGTTAGAGTCATTAGGCAAAGCATTCCTACTTAGACTATCAGCATTCTGATGTTTAGCTCCAGCTTTATGCACTATAGTCATCTGACCTCTATACTGTTGTATAGCAATTTGCCACCTGAGCATATGTCTGCTGGGAGTTTTCATGTTCATAAGAGTTCTTACAGCATTACAGTCCATGATCAGTTGAGAAGTGGTGACGTCTAAGTAGTAGTGTAGCTTTTCTAAAGCCCATACTAGAGCCAAACATTCCAACTGACTGGCTCCATATCTCTATTCTGTATCTTTGATCTGTCTAGATATGAAGAGTACTGGTTTCTCTACTGGTCTGTCTTCCTCTATCCTTTCTTGATGTAGAGAAGCTCCTAAACCTTCCATACAGGATTCAATGTACAGTTTGAAGGGCTTGGAGTAATCTGGTTGGAAAAGTAAAGGAGTAGAGGTCATAGCTATTTTTAGTTCCTCATAGTTTTTCAATCTCTCATGGGTCATTTCAAATAGAGTGTTATTGTTGCATATTTCATACAGACTCTTAGTTAGCATAGCAAACTTTGGTATGTATTGTCTGTAGTAAATGCAAAAACTAATGAAAGAAAGTAATTCTTTTTTGTTTTGAGGCATAGGTCTATTCATGACAGCAGCTATCTTATTTTGATCAGCAGCTAGAGTTAGACCAGAGACCATATGTCCTAAGACTTTCAATTCTCCGTAGCCAAAGTTGCATTTCTTCATGGATACCTTCAATCCTGCTCTGGAGATAGTCTGGAGTACTAATATTACTTGGTTGATATGAGTATCCCAATCATCAGAGTATATGATAACATCATCTATATATACCATCATCCATCCTTGTCTGATGTATGTACCTAGAACTGTATCCATTGTTCTCTGGAAGTTTAATGGGGCATTCTTTATACCAAAGGGCGTCCTAAGATATTCATATATTCCAAAATGCCAGATTATTCTCATAAACTTCCTGCTTTCAGGGCTTATTGGTATCTGTTGGAAACCTTTAAGCATATCCATAGTAGTGATGTACTTGGCCTTGGACAAGTTATGCAGAGCATGATAAATCCGGGGTATAGGATAATAGTCTGCCTGAGTATAATTATTGAGCATTCTGAAGTCTCCTTCCATTCTTGACTTGTCATTATGCCAAGCTATGATTACAGGTGTGGTCACATCTACCTGTTCATTATGCCCTACTTTCCTTAATACTTGTAAGTCTATTAGTTCTTGGATATGTTCCTCAAGAGCTATTCTAGACTTAGGACTAGAAGGATAGGATGGCCTTCTGAAGTTTGGAGGATAAGGAGGCTTAATGGTAAATTTCAATACCATATCATGTCCTTTAATATCACCAATGGGATGATCTTTAGTAAAAAAATCATTTTGGTTCTCAAAGCAGACTGTCAATATATCTTTCTTCTGTTCCTCAGAAAGTTTCATATTCAGAGCTGCTTGAGAGAAGTATTCTTTGTCAAAGTCTTCTAAATTCTTTTGATCAGTAGAGGAGGGGAAGTTAGATTGAATGGTGCATATCTTAAACTTCTTGTCCCAATTACCACCTACTGTGAAGTATCTCCCTTTACTCTGGAACACATCTATACAATATAGACATAAGGCATCATTACCTAGTATCAGGTAGTCACATAGTCCGTTGAGCAATACTACAAATTCCACTTGTATCCTCAAAGATCCTTTAGTATGGGGTAGTATTATAGGAGCAGTCCATACTCCAATAGCATTCATGGTAGAGTTGCAAGAGCTAAACTTGGATTTTGGGAAGGGAAGAAGGTGTTCTTTCCAATTGGGATCCCATTTGTTTAAGAATTCAACACAGACACATGAGCAGAAAGCTCCACTATCCAGTAATAAACTTATAGGTCTGTCTTTATAAAATCCTGTTGCATAACAAGTTTGACCAGTGGTATAACTTTTCCCACTCATAGGTTTAACTTTTAATGGTTTAACATCCATAATATGTCTAGGAATTATGGTAGGATCCCATTGTTGGGGCAAACTAGAATCACCATGGATGTTATTGATTTCTACAGAAGTGCCTATATCTCCTTCCATAAAATTAACAGGGTTGGTCAGGATCAATTCACATTCAGAAAGAGATCCTTCAGTATCAGCTATATCTTCATAGTTGTCAGCTTGTTACTATGTACAGAGTAACCTGTCAATAGCAACACAAAACTATGAAAAATAAGAATATCTCAATTAACAAAATAAGGAGTGAGAAATCCATAAATATTATTACAGAAATAGATTCCTCACCCAAAATTAGGTAGGGTCACTCACTGACCCCACCCTTGAATTCCAAGTCCTTATATTTTTAAAATAATTAAAAAGAAAAGTACTAAAAATTATGACACCAGTATGGCACTTTTTGGCCATTCTAATATTTCACACGTATGGTCACGTATAGGGTTTAAACCTAAAATTCACTCAGAATTGAGGTGTTTTGTATATTTTAGGAGTTACACGCCGAAATGTGTTATGTCACAATTCCCGCGCGCAGCCCCGCATCATTACATATCCCTATGTACTAGTAGTAGCAGATTCCCGCGTACTAGAGACCCGCGCGCAGCTGATTCTGCCATGCACGCAGCGGATCCTACCCCGCGTGCATCTGTACTGACTGATCCCCGCGTCTGGATCAGTTGTGACTAATCTGACAACCAGGTACCGCTCAGAAGAGCTACAACCTAGTCAGAGTTGCCTAGTATATGTAACAAACTGAAAAATGCATTACTAATAATCTAAAAAGATCAAAAATTAAATAAAATTAATGAAAATTAAGTTTAAAACATTTTTCAATAATAAATCAAAGATAAAGGATTACCACATAAATCACTGACCCTGATCTTTGAAGACCACAAAACACTACAAGGAGTGTTCATAAAAATTATTAAAAATTATCTACATGATCAAAAGATGATGGAAAATCAGGAAACATCCACATCTGCCCACTTTAAAACAATATCAATAGTACAAATGAAGGATGAGGACAGAATGATCAAATTTACACCATAACAGATTAACAGAACCTGTGGCTAAAATAGTACAGAACTCCAGCAGATCTAAGGACAGCTGATTGACAGCACCAAGTAGACGTGCCAATGTTGCCCTGACTGGCTTTCCAGCCTCAGCCCACAAGCAGAACCCTCTCTACGTGCCCTGAGAAGCTCAAAATCACCCAAAAAGGTATTTATACAGACATCTTTGGATCCATTATTCCAGCAGTTTTACCAGGAATTATTTATTATCAATCAGACACCGTGTGATTTTTGATCAAGTGCTTATATGAAGATAAGCAAGTGATTTATGAATTAGTCTGTAGTAGTATTATTTACCCTTATTAACCAATCAACCATTGAAGTTTAGTCAAGCAATCTACCCCATCTTCTCTGAAACCCTTCCAATTATTCCAGGATTCTTGTGGTAAAGTGCTCAGAGTGAGTGTTACCCTTCCTGTATTTGCCATTTGTGCTGTTAAGCCCCGACATTAGTGGAATAAGTCCTTTCTAAGGAACCCATCTTTATTCCAAGGTTCTTAAACTGCCTAAGGAGGCCCCTTGAAGAGAGGTTGCTAGTCTGTAAAGATCCCCAGTAGTATAATACTGTGGCCCCTCTTTTATATCATATTGAAAACCATTTATTACCAAACCAATTGAACCTTGCAACTGCTCTTATTATATCATTTATTTGAGCTTCTAAGTGTTTATCATTGGAATAATAATAATAATAATTATTCCAGCATTTTCATCACTCTCTGTAGCTAAAGGACTGCAAGGTTCCTGGTATCAGAGAGCTGACAATAGTTCTGATTCCCTTCAACCTCCTGCTCTCCTTCCAAGACTGCTATCTTTTGTTTAGGTAATGGGCAGTCTTGTCTCATATTCCCTGTCTTGTTACAATTCCAACAAGTCCCAGGCATCCTCTCTTTATTCCTATTCTCATTAGGTTTCTTATTATCAAAGGTATTCATCAGAGGAGGTTGTTCTCTTGTTTTGTTAATGTTTTAGTTCTCTTTGGGTCTAGAAGGGGCTTTTTTGTCTAACCCATTCATGTATATTACTTCTTTTAGCACATTGATTAGAGTTGGCAAGTCAGCATCCATACTCATCCTACATCTTACACTATGGTTAAGATTTCCAGGACACAGATTGAGGAGTCTTTCATTTAATTCCTCTCTATCAGCATCTGGATAGAAGCAATATAATCTTTTCTTTTTTTCCAAGAACCATTTATGAGGCTTATCCTTGGAGTGGTTAAATGAGGAATTTTCAAAATTTTTCATCATTTTTCTTTTCCACATTCTAGAAACAAATTGTTCTTTAATCAGAAGTTTCCAAGAATTCCATGGTAAGGATCCTACTTCTTCTCTTTTACTGATAAACCAGCCCAAGGCTACTCCTTCAAATAGTCTGGGCAGCCTGACTACAGCTATAGCTTCTGGTAAGTCATAAGAGTTAATAGTGTAGTCAATAAATTTAATAAAATTTATATGATTGCATTCTCCTTCACCGGAGAACTTGGGCCATTCAGCAATAGGAGGTAAAAGTTTGAGGGCTTGCTCCATCTCAGGGGTAGGACTAGGCCTGGAGGTTTCACTCCTATGCATTCCTAGTAAGGGTGGTGCATAAGGAGTAGTGGTTTGTCTGGGAGGTTTTGGTTCCTCTGTGGTACTCCCCAAGGGGTTGGTCAGATGGACTTTTAAGTCTCTAAGATCATTCTTGATCAGATTAAGTTTCAGGTCCACTTTATTATTGAGCAGATCTGGTTTTTCACTAAGGGATAGAATGGAGCTGTTAGGAGTGGTTACCAATTCTTCTTTTAAGGGTTGGAAAGACATAATAAAATCTTCTTGGATTCCTGATAACATATTCTCAATTGTTTGAGTATTTCTGATCCTACTTTGATTAATTGTCTCCAATAACTGTTCTGTGTGTTCTCTGATCTTTTCCATCCCTACTGTCTTTGTTTGGTTATTAATCAATTTGGCTACTACTGAGGTTAATTTATCCATTTGGGTATAAACACCGTCCAAATTTTCACAAAGAATTTTGAAATTATGACGCATATCATTAGAAAAGGAAGTAATTAAATCAGAGGTTTGTTTGGGCTCAGAATTAGAACCTAATTGTTGTAAACCTTTTTCCATTTTTGAGCTAGGGATATCATCTGATCCCAGTATTTCTTTCCCTTTGGTTTGGGATGGGAAGAGGATCTCTTCTTTCCTGATCCTTTGCCTTTCAGTTGGGCTAATTGATCCCAAGGATTCCATTTTTCTACGTAGGATTCTACCTCTTTCCTTGGAATCATTTTATGAAGAGCTATCTGGGTAGCTTTTGCCTGGGAGATTATCTTTTTCATAGAAACCATGTCCTCCTTGGCTTGGACTTCTTTCAACTCTTCCCAATATTTCACGTGCTCTCTGACTAAGTATTTGATCCTGGCTTCCTTGGCCAGATTCTGCTGGGGTGGCTGCAGGGAATCTTCTTGTAATGGAGGGTGGCTTGATTCTACTGACTTCTCCGGCTCTAGGTTGGGAGAGGGCAGAAGTACTTGGTGCTGTTCCTTGTCCATCAACATTTGATTCACGGGTTCAAGTACCCTCATGGTTGTCCTTATTGGTGGTCTCACGGTAACTGGGAGATGTTGGCAAAGATCCATAGGAGGGAATTCTCCCTGAGGCTCTTGTGTTACGTCTATTCATTTTAGAATAATATGTTTATAAGTATTTTACAGAAAAAAATCTGCAAAAATAAGTTTTATTTAAAACTCACTTAAGTTGATGTTCAAAGGTACCAAGAGCTTATTGGGATTAAATTTATCCTTAGTAGGTAATCTTACGGGGTCTTGGTGTGTTCCAATGAGGTCTTCTCCTGCCCAATCAATATTTTCAGGGCGTCCAGAGATATCTGGGACTTCTTGATCCAATAAATCAGTTTCAGTGGCGGTGGTTTCTTGTACAGGAGGGTTCACTGATTTAAACTAGGTTATTTTATTGGTAAATAGAATATATTAATATTATTTTAAAAAATAATATGGTAATACAAGTTGTTTACTTACTTTTATATTTCAAAAAGTAATTTATACAGTATTTCTTCCAAGCTTGATGTTTCCTTAATAGGGCCTGAAATTTGATACACCTCTCAAGATCTTCTTGTTCAAGGAGTTTATCTAAGTGTTTACGTGCAGAAGAGATATTAAGTTGCTCAGCTTGAGTTAAAGATTTCCAACCAGTAGGTTTATAATTTTTAATATATTCTTCTTTCCTTATCTATAAAAGATTTAAATAATAGATTATTAATTCTGCATTGGTTTTTAAATCCACTACAAAAGAATTTAATTATAAATCATGGTTATAAAGTCAGATAAATTTATCTTTGATTTACTTTTACGTGAAATGTCTGGTCCAAGGTATCAAATATAATAAAATGGAATATTTCCCGGCCAGACCCCCAATTTTCAGCCTCCTGGATGCCAAGACCCTTGCTATCCTTTAGCTACCAGAGGTGATAGAATAAATAATAAATAGATTATTTAATAAATGCAGCAGAAATCCGTAAAATTTTTGGATTAAGCTTATTGCAAGGTTAATTGGTTTGGTTATGGTTTGTTTTTATAAATCAATGTGAATAAATTGATTATTAAATATTTTTATAAAGGGGCCACAATTATATTGGGGATCTTTAACACCTCTCTTTAGGGATTTCAGTATGGAAACACGTATTCCTGGTTTTTTTGGGCTTTTTAGCTTAAAGGATATTTTACCCAAAGATAATATGTATATAAAATACACGGTGGAGTGGCAGGGCCTTGTAACCAAGCTGCAACGACAGAGAAAGGATAATAAAACTCACTGGTATATTATTAAATCCTTAGGGTATCTGTTTGGGACGTGCACTGATGGGCTAAACCTGTATACTGGGGTTATAAGGTTTTTCAGCAGTTTAAATTGATATAAAGAGGTTGAGGACAGATATTATTGATCATACTGAGCCATAAATCACTTACTTATCTCTTATAAGTACTTGATTACCTTGGCGCGGTGTCTGGATATAAATATAACTGGGTCTCTGTGCATCAATATCCTCAAAAGAGCTCTTTATTTATAGCTTTTGGAGTCCCAATATTATCCTTCTGAGGGGTACAGGGGCTCAAAGGAACAGACACTAAGGCTAGCTGGATAACCAGTGGTAGCCTGTAATGTTTTCTTGGTGCTGTAGCACAGGTAGCATCTAATTCCTCAGGGTATGGGAATTATTCTACTTTATAATTGATATTAGGACGTGTGAATAACACTAATCTGTCCTATTTATGTATTATTTAATTAATTATCCTTAGTAAATGTTCCCAGTAAGTTAATGAATATTTTAATATAAATTTCAACGGACATCCTCATTTCAGGTGAGTTCTCATTATGTATTAAATAACTGGAGTAAATTCATGATATTGATTTTACTCCTTATTTTTGAGATTCAGTTGATTTAATAAAATAATCACTTAAGAATATAAGTCATGGGAATTCATGTAATATTTTTACATCATTAGTTTAGGGTCAGCTTCAATTCTGCAGTCTATGGGATAGGTAATAAATCTTGTGAATTGGTTGGTGTTGCTGAAGATGTTCCAGTTGGGATTGGTCAAAATATTGTTGGAAACTGTCATTTTTGGATCACTTGTTTGGAAGGACCATGATCTTGGGACAACATTTCTTGATGGATTTTGGTGCTACTCTGATGTTCTCTGATCAAGTTGGGGAGAGAATTATTCTCCCTGATGCTGATGGTAGAAAGATTGAAGTTCCTCTTTTTTCTTTGGATTCTGGTTATTGGTAAAGAGATTTTCCTGGTCATCCTTCTAAATCATCTTTAAAGGGGAAGCAGAAGGATAATTCAAATTCCTCTCATTCTTTATGGGAATAGTTGATCCTACCAACAGTTGTAGTTCTTTTCAGCCTCAGACTTCAACTCAAGGGTCAACTCTCATCTCTCAGGCTTACTTTTCATTCTTTTCATCTTTTTCATCTAAACTGCAAAATGTCAAATATCAAAAACATGTCAAAATAGAAAAATCCAAAAATATTTCTTTTCCTTCTTTCTCTGAATCTGTTGTGTCTTCTTCTCCTTTTACTATTAGGTCTGATCAATCTTCTCTCAGTTATGGTTTGAATCTCCACAGAGAGTCTAAAATAGATCCTGATCTCAATTCTATTCTTGGTGGTTTTGGTATGGAGGAGTATGGGCTTCAGTGGAGGCAATTTGGGGTACAAGTAAGTCCTCCCAATTGTGCACTGCCAGGGCAACCTTCTACCATCACCTTCAAAACCCTACCTTGTGCCACACATATGAGAAACGGATTATCTCCTGGTTCTCCCTTTATGGAAAAGGCACCCTTCAAGGATATTTCAGAACATTGGAAATGGAAAATTTTGGAACTTGGACTCAGTTTTAGTGATCAAGTCTCACTGGTCAACTCTTGGAGGAAACAAGAACTTATTTTTTTTCCCACCAAGTATAAGCCAGTTGCCAAGAAGGTCCAACCAGTCAACCAGCCTATGCCTCTCAACCTCAATCCTCCTCTTATGCATCCTCCCTTATCTTGTGATCCTTAATGTGGTCTTCCTCAATCTCTTACTGGTCCCTTTGTGCCCAATGGTCACGTCACTGAAGAAAATCTGAAGGTGGTCAACTTTGGTCCAGATGGATGGCTTCTTCCAGATGAGTTAAATTTAATCAAAAATTTCTTATCTCTAAGGGAAAAATATATTGCTTTCTGTGAAGAAGAGAGAGGTCTCTTAAAATAATCCTATGGCCTCCCTTATATCATCACTGTAGTTGAACATGATCCTTGGCAAAAGAATAAGATACCTACCCCTGCTGCTAAAGTTGAAAAATTTATCAAGTTGGTCCAAGAACAAGTTTGCACTGGCCTATATGAGCAGTCAACCTCTAGTTATTCCAGCCCTGTCTTCTGTGTCCTCAAGAGTAATGGTAAACTTAAAATAGTTCATGATCTCCAACCCCTTAATAAAGTTACTATTAAAGACTCTGGTATTCCTCCTGCTACTGAAGAATTTGTTGAATATTTCTCTGGGAGAGCTTGCTAAGGTCTAGAAGACATTATGGGAGGCTATGACAAAAAATCCTTACATCCTATTTCTCTCCCTCTTGCTACCTTTGATACTCCTCTTGGAAAATTTCAGCTAACTCAATTGCCTCAAGTTGCCACTAATTTGGTTGCAGTCTATCAGGCTCAGATGATGTGGATCCTACAGGATGAGATCCCTGATCATTCTGGTATCTTTATTGATGATTGTGGAATTAAAGGTCCACTTTCTGAATATGATAATGAGCTCTTACCTTGGCATTCAGGAATTTGTTGTGTTATCTGAGAATATGCTACTACTTTGGAAAGGATTCTGTTTCAAATCAAGGAATCTGGCCTTACTTTCTCTGGATCCAAACTGGCTGCTTGTGTCCCTGCTCTGGAAATTGTTGGTCATGTTGTCTGAAAGGAAGGATGAAGGATGGCACCAGCCAGAGTCAACAAGATCATCTCTGGGCCTACTCCAATCAATCCCACTGAAGTTAGGGGCTTCCTAGGTGTTGTCACTTATTTTAGAATCTTTATCCCATCTTTATCCAAAATATGTGCACCCTTACATTGTCTAACCAGGAAAAATGCTGAATGGATTTGGACCCAAGATTGTGAACATGCTTTTCAGTTGCTCAAAATGATGGTGGGTAAAGAAATAGTTTTGAAGAAGATCTCCTATGGACCTGGATCTGGCAAGATCAATCTGGATGTTGATTCTAGTTATCAATCTGTTAGGGCTGTTCTTACTCAGGAAGATGAAAATTGTTGGGACTGTCCTGCTCTTTATGAATCTTTGCTATTTCCAGATGTAGAGTCTAGGTACTCTCAGCCCAAATTGGAACTTTGTGGTGTGGCTTGAATGATGAAGAAACTTCAAACCATTCTCTGGGGCCAACATTTCTAACTACAAGTTGATTCTCAATCCATCATTGAAATGATCAATTCTCCTATGACTTGTTGGGTGGCCTTTATCCAGCTCTTTTCTTTTGATGTTGTTCACAGGCCTCAGAAACCTTTCACTATGCCTGATGTTTTATCTCAACAACCCTTGGAGAAAATGAATCTGATGTTGGAACTGATTTTCTGAAGAAGAACCTTTACTCCAACCTATCTTCTCTTTCTCTTTTCAAGATTATTCTGGATTTCAACAAGGTTTCTGGCTTAAACTAGAGCAATACCTTTTAACTCTTCAAAAACCTCCTGATCTCTCTGCTAAAGAATTTCAATCTCTTAAAAGAAAGTCCTCTAGTTTCTTTTTCCAAGGCTCTAGGCTTATGAAAAGAGGAAATCCTTGTGCCCTTATTTTTGTTACTATCCCTTCTAAACAAGATTCTATCCTTGAAAGTCTCCATGAAGGTCTTCGTAATTGTGGGGAAACCAAAACTTAATGACAATTTTTCAAACAATTCTGGTGGCAATCTCTGAAGAAATCAATCTCTCAATGGTGCAAGAGTTGTGAAGTTTGTCAAAAACTTAATCTTAGGAATCCAGCTAAAATTTGTTATACTACTGGGGAATCCACTGTCTTTGGAAGGATTGCTATGGATGTGGTTCATATTAAGGAAGGTGGTGCAAAGTACCTCATTGTGGCTAGAGATGATTTTTCTGGATGGGTTGAAGCAAAATTTCTTAAGAATCTTAGCTCTGAATCAGTGTCAGCTTTCCTCTATGAGACCTGGACAATGCATTATGGCCTGGCTCAATCTTACTCTACTGATGGTGGATCCAAATTTAGTGGCAAACTTGCTGAAATGATCCAATCTCTTCCCAGAAAACATAGAGTAACTACTTATTATCCTGAAGGCCAAGGCATGGTGGAACAAGGCCATGCTCCTTTGAAGGCTGCACTTGTTAAGCTTGCTGGTGAAAGTGGCAAGAATTGTTGCAAATTCCTTTCTCTTGTTCTATTTTCTGATTGGATTGCAACCAAAAGGACTACTGGCTACTCACCTTATGAAATCATCTTTGGTCAAAGAGCAGTTCTTCCTTTGGATATGGAAATGGAATCTTTCTTGGGTATCCCTTGGGACAAGGTGTTATCAACTACTGATCTATTAGATGCTAGATCCAAGAAACTGGAGCAAAGTGAAGATATTTGTGATGAAGCTTATCAGAAGATGATGGAGTCCAGAGCAAAATCAGTTCAGTATTGGGAGGAAAAACAATCCAATCAAATCAGGGACTCCTTGAACCCTGGTGATCTAGTTTTAGCTTATAATAAATCTTTGGAGACCCAGTGGGGCAAGCTTTCATAAAATCATTGGAATGGTCCTTATTGGGTGGTTTGCCAAGTTAGAGGTGGATCATATGCTTTGGAGGAGCTGGATGTTACTCAAGTGGCCAGAAGGTTCTCTGCTGATCAAGTAACAAAGTTTCATTGTTGTGGAGGCAACTTATCTCAGAAGTAAGTCCTCCCAATTGTGCACCACCAGGGTTATTTGCTGCATTTTTTGTTGTAAACTCTACTGTGTGCCACATATGTGAGCACCTGAGATACCTTCTGTGTTTTATCTCTGCCGCTTCTAGGGCTCTTTTGGATGGATCAAGGCCAACTCTTCAATCCCTCTCAAGATCAAGAAATGGCCAATTTTCTGTTCAATTTCCTTGTATCTCTCCTTCTATTTATATCTTCAAGTTCAAGATTAAGACTAGGGACAGTCTGTAAGTTGGGGAGAGATGTGGTGACCAATCTGGTACACCTGACGGATTATGGAATTTTTTTAATTTTTTTTTACATTCCCTTATCCATCAATACAACTTCAAAAAAAAATTATTATCTCTTGTGTTTCTATGGGTACCCACTCATTTCCCATTCTATCAGATCTTCCCTGTCCTAGCGGTCTAGGAAGGCCCTCCTTGGTCATAAAACACCTGCCTACTCTGTCCAACCCCCCCCCCTTGCACGCGCTTTACCCTGATTTTTTGGCCAAGCATGCGCCGGAAGCCTTCCCCCTCCTCAACTCATAACCATAATCCTCCTCCAAGGATCTCTCAATCTCATCAACCCTCAATCAGTCAATCCATCCTTGCTGCCATCAACCAATGACCGCAAGCATTGATTGCGGTTGTTGGTAACCTCATGACCAGCCTCATCACCCACTTTAACTTGTCAACTCACCTTTGACTTCCTCATCATTATTGTTGCGCCTCTCAGGTTCATCATCATCATCATTGCATCCATCATCCCGCCAAGACCATTGCCGTCTGCCCATTTCCGGTCGCACCATCCCTCTGCCTTTTCCTCATTGTCAATCAAACCAATTCCCTTTCCACCATCATCACTGCCATCTGAGCTTTCCCAATTGGTTGGTTGGTGCTCTCATTTCTTGCTTCATGTTTGATCATCATCCTACTTCCTCTTATCTCTTGCTCCACCCCATTGTTCTTCCTCCCCCTAGCTCACTAGTCCCCCGGGCAACTTGTCTGTTGCACGCGCGGGTATCAGCGGTTGCACGGGCGCGTCAGCCTGTCTGCGCGGCCTCTCACCTGCTACTCTCCTGCCTGTGCCCTTCATTGGCATGGGCTGGTGTCTTTCCATTCCTGTTCATCCATGATTTCAATTTTTTTGAGTTGTTGTTTGTTTCTTTTTCTTTTATTTTCTCATGATCAAATTAAAAAAAAAATTCTGTACTCATTTGTAAGTATCTCTTGTAAATAGTCTACAGGCCTCTTTTCTATAAAAGGAGGGTCTCATCCCTGCCTTCTTCCAATCATCCATGGGAGTGTGTGTGTATGTCCCCCCCAGTTATTATCAGTGAATTAAATCCTCATCCTTATCCTGGTTATATCTGTTGATTGCCCCTTGATCCTTTGAGCCTCCATACTCAAATCTCTGATCCGTCCATCTGTGACCTTGGTCCTTATCACCAACCATAGCCTTGCTGGTTGGAGAGAATTCTGTCTGCTGGAATTCTTGAGTGTATTATACCACTCCTTATCCCTCTTCCTGAGCATACTGGTCTGATCCTTCCCTGATCATCTTTCTGGATGCAGTCACGTTTTGCTGAGAGGTTTCTTTAATCTTGAAACTTGAAGTGTTAAATCTCCCTTTATTCTTTAAAGTTGAATTCCACCACGCTACTCTTGAGTTCCTTCAGAAGTGTTTGGTTATTCTTGTTCAAATCTGTTATTGCTTTGCTTCTAGAGCTTCAAAAACAAATCTTTTTTTGTACTTTTCAGCCGCCCACAGTTATTTGGTACCCTTCAAGTGCTTGATTGGGGAGAGTTGGGCAGGTTTATTGAGAACCTGGAGGTTGGTTGGGATTGAGTTGATCTTTACTAATCTTCTGCCAACAACCAGAGTTATTAGCTTGTGGGTGTTGTTACTCACAACTGCCTTGTTCCATTGAACTCTGAACAAAAATTTGACTTATTTTTGTTTGAGTCTTTCCCTGCACCATCTTGCCTCATATAGTGTTGTTTCCATTGCTACCGACTATTCCCAAACTCATCCCTTACATTGATTCCTTATTTAAAAGTTCCTGGACCTTGATTCTGATTAAATTTAAATATTATTGTAAATCTTAGGAGGGAAGCCTAAACAGAACCTTTCCCCTCCACAGAACTGCCTGTGGCTTAGCACTGTTTGAAGTATTACAGCAGCTTAAAGCCTAGCCAAGGAGTTGACAGCATAGGAAATGTTGGGCCTTGTGCCAACCGCCAAATAGCTCAGCGTCATCACAACTTGGAGGTAAGCCCCGCTGTCTTCTGGATTCCCTTCTGGGTCTGCAACTGTTTCAAATGGGGATTGGAGTGGGTGGCTATCCAAAGATAACCCATCCCAGAACCTGGAAGCTATTGCACAGAGTAACTTCTCCTGGTAAAGGGTAAAACCTTTCCAGCAACGGGTCACATTGATACCCACCACAGAGGTAAGACTTCAATCCCACTTGATTTCCAGAGATCCACGTAGATCAGCCTCTAAGCACCTCAGGACTAACTCCAAAGAGCCAGTGACCATGCCATTTTTGACATGGATCCAAATCAACCCCATGCTAGACGGGGCACGGAGCACATACATAATAGAATTTTAGAGACTGGCCTGGTAGCCTAGCTTGCCAAGGAAGCCCAGCGGTTGATGCCACCAGCATCTGGCGGCTTGGCAAGTCCTGTACAGGGCCTCCTTAAGCCGGAGGGCATGACCTGGAGGAACTATGGCTCCTGGGGGGGGCTTAACCCAGACCTTCTTGTCAATGGCCGAGTTTAAGTAAGCAGCCAAAAATTCAAAGGAATGGACAGCCCATCTATTCTTTGCAACAATGGTGAGAATGAGACAAAGGGAAGTGAAGGTCCCAGTAGGAGATAAAGTCTTTCTGAAATCAATACCCAGCTTTTTCCTGTTGCCCATGGCCACACAGCAAGCTTTGTGATCCACTGGTGACCCATCAGCTTGATCTTTCTCTGTAATGACCCATCAGGTAGGCATAGCTTTTTCACCTGGGGGTAGAGGCTTGGAAAACCAGACCCCTTTGCAGTAGAGATTATTCATCTCCCTGTTGAAAAAGGGAATCCATTCAGGCCTCTCCCTGCCATTCACAGCTTCCCAGTAGGATTTAGGAACAGAATGGGCCTTGCAAGCAGCATTGACCAACTGTTTTTCCACCACAAAAGCATGCTCCCCCAAGCAATTACCTAGGGGTACAGCGGCCGTCTTTGCATACAGGGAATACCTTGCAGAGTGAGCAGGTAACACATCATCAAAAACAACTCAGGCCAAAGAAATAAAGAATGCAGTTGCGTGCATGTAAAAAAGTAATCCCTTGCTGTCTGGAAGATGCGCAAAAAACTGTCCTTCCACAGCACAAGCGTCCAATTTCAACCGTTTCTCAGGGGGCACATGAAAAAACGCAGTACTTCCAAAAATGCGGAGCAAATTGAAAACAGGCTTGACCCCAAAAACTGCCTCAAACGGGGTCTTGGAAGCATCCTTGATATTTGGAAGACGGTTAGTGATATATGAGGCCCAAATGTAAGCCAGACTCCAGAACTCTTTACCAAGACCGCTGTCAACTAATAGTGTTTGGGAAATGTCAGCCAGCAACCAGTTATGTTGCTTGGCTGCCCCATTCTGGTAGTGATGGTAAGGGAGGCTACGCTCCAGAGTAATCCCTTTTTCCTAGGCAAAATCAAACCAAAACCTTAGAGGTGAATTCACCTCCATTGTTGCTCTGGATTATCCTCACAAGCCTTCTGGACTGGAGTTCCAAATGGCAAACAGTTGAGATGATATGACCTGCAGCATCTCCCTTTCTCTTCAATGGGATTGCCTGACTCAAACCTGAGGCAATGTTGTATCAGGTAAGCAGGTACAACAACTTATCAATGACGCTGACCTCAAAGGGCCCCATCAGATCAACTGCCAATACCTCCAGGGGCTCAAAAACACACAGAGAACTTGAGAACATATTACATATTACGCTCTTGGCAATCTGGCATGAATGGCAGTGAAAATCACCAAGCAGGAGGGAGCAAGGCAGACCGGGCACCCCTGAACCACTGGCCATCAGGCGCCTTATGCAACAAATATTGCAGTGACCAAACACTTGGTGCCAGTATAAAATGGTACGCTCATCCTCAGATAGGTGCATCATGGAACCAGACAGAGGCTCATATTTAACATGCAGAGAACAATTGGGAGCAACATTGACAACATACACCGCCATGTGAAAAGATAGAGTAGGAGAAAGAACCATCCTTGGAACAAGCATCATCCATTGGTAGCCGCCAAAATCCAGAGGGATCCAAAAAAGAAGTATTCCGCCTTGTGAGAAGATGTGAAATTCATCATTAAGCTGATGATAAGTGAAAGACAAGTTAACCTGGCAAAAAACAGCAAGCAAAAAAAGTTTATTGGAAGAAGCCACACATTAAAGCACACCAGGTACCTCCAAATCAACCCCATCCACTGCTGGGAAAAGAAGCAAGCCAACACCTGTGATGGAGGCTTCACAGCCCCCAGTAGCCACCCGCAGAGGAATAGGGCCAATAGGCCAAAAATTGGACAGTAGCTTACGGTCTCCAGTGAGGTGATGTGAGGCGCCAGTATTGAGGATAGGTGTAGAGGAGTGAGACGTCATGTCTAAGGAACTGAACTGCAGAGCCTTGGCATCCAGCCCCTCTTCTGGAAATTCAACAACCCTTGCAGAGGGCGTATGCAAGGCCATGGGTTGCAACCCCAATTGCAACTGAGTACCAACAGTCAACCCCCCCAGCATAGTAAGGTGGATGATAGAGATCTGCAGGCCTGGAATGGAGGGGCACACACATATAAACTGGAGCCATAGCCGCTGGGGAAGCTGGCTGATAGCATGGAGGGGGTTGGAGGGAAGGGTATGTGGGATTCATACCCATTGGCACAAGAATGGGGTAGAAGGGTTGAAATGCCTGGACTGGCAACGCATAGTTTGGCAAGGCATAGTTTGGTGGGCCCAGTCAACCAGACGGTTGCCAAGCCACAGGTCAATATGCACCCCTGTTTGGGAATCTGCAATGTTCAACAAGTGGAAAGGGACAATGGTTCTTGACATGGTCACCAGAACTGCAGTTCCAGAAACCAAAGGCTTGGGAAGCCATGAGCTCCAGGTTTGGAACCATGTGGTCTTGTGAGGCATGGTTGCCAGAGCCAACCCCACCAGTAGCAGTATATGTATAAAACCCTGGCTCTATACTATCAGCAGATAGGGCAGACAAGCTCCCAAGGGGGTTCAAAGAGGTTGCCTGCTTGTCTGGTGACAGCACAACCCCCACATGGTGTTGCAATATTTCATATAACTCAAGTATCTTAGTGAACAATGGTACCAACAAATATGGGCTCTTGGCCATCTTGCAATCCACACGTCCCTTGAACTTGTGGTAGATATTGCTCAAGGGATCCAACCCGGCTTGGAGAACAAATCCTGCAATTGATTCACCACTGAAACTGCCGCCAACCAATTTGAATTCATCAACAACGTCCTTGATTGAATGCAAGTTGCCAGTTGCCATTTCCGGATTGACCTTGTACCCAATTAGCTGCCTTAAAACCTTCATTTGGGAGGCCCGGCTGTTTGTGTGGAAATGGCCGCACAGAAATTTGTACATAGCCCTACTAGTTGTACATTTCTGCAACATTTGCTTAAGAGGTGCCGCCACTGATCCAAGGATGATGGGTTTCACCACTATTTCATGGTAGTCATTGTGCTAACAGTGTGGAAATCAGAAGAGGACTTCTCCTTTAATGGTTCCAAAGTTTAGAAGTTATTGATCCCTTGCATCTGTAAACCCTGAGTGCAACTGTTCACCCCACGACCAAGAGATAGAGAGGTAGAGAATAAGAGAGATGAGCATAAAAGAGCCTTCCAACCTGATGTGATAATCCCCTTAATCCGTGTTGAAGGTGCAGTTGAAGTAGCCTCCCCCTCAACCCTAACCTAAGTACAACTACAACTAAGCAAGAATAATGAAATAAAACCCCTAAGTACAGAACTCTAGACCAAACTCTATCCTTCCATCCCATCCCATGATCCATATCCCATATTGCCTACCCCTTATCCCATCCGTATTTCCTGCCTGGCATTAATTCCACCCGGTTTGTACTTCTCATGACGTGGCCCTTGCGCCGCGCCCAACTTGAAGCCCCCCGCGCATGTCCGCATCTGCTCAACACGCCATTCCAGATATCCAAGGTACATCCGTGCAATACGTCCAATCCAATCCAATCCTCCCCGCTTCTCCAGATGCCAATCCCGCAGCACAGCTTGCTGTGGCAAGGCCACACCCATTTCTGTGGGCGCTGCCAATTTTGAGCCTGCCGCTGCTGCTGAGTGCGCAGCACGCAGCCCATTCCAACTTGCGTCCATAAAAGACCACCACATCCCCCCCAACTTGAGTTCTATCCCCAGAGATCCACCACTATCTCACCTACCCCCAGTTATCCCATCCCCTCACTGCACCACTACACCAAACCAAGGAAAGCCCCACCACATCCTACCCCTCAACATGTCCTGCACGTTCTGCAGTTGGAACAGCCTTGCCTGCCGCATCCTTCTGGGTTGGCACACCTGCGTTCCATGCCAAGCTGGCCACTGTTGCTGCTTGTTATCCAATTAATGGTATTCCTGGCAACCATCCTCAAGGTTGTCTGCACAAGAGGACCCAACACAACTTTTTTGTGGTCTCAAGCAACAAAAACATCTCAAACAATGAATGGACCCCGCCTGGCTCACCTTGCGACCAACCACAATGTGCCACTCCACACCCTCCTTTGCCCAAAAGCCATGACTTGGGCTTTCCATTCCATTGGGCTGGACCACTGCGGCTCCAGGACTTCCCCAATTTTGCAGCTTATTGAAACACTGCTCACATATTCCGGCACTTCCACTTGCAAGGTTTGATACAATGGTGAAAAACACGGAAAAACTACTCCAATGCTTCCTAGCGGTCCCCCACGCTATACAACCGGTGCGCAACGCAAACTCCTAGAGGAATTCCAAAACCTAGCCATGGTGGCTTGCATGGATGCAGGGGAGGTGATGAGGACTTGGCCAATGTAGACGGATTGCCCCCCTCTCCTTTCTTCCTTTCATGTATCTATTCCCGCGCCTATCTTTGCAAAGAAAAATATACTTTTTCTGCGCCAAAATAAGTAACATTTGAGCTTGTGAGAACCTTGAGAGAAATAAGAGCCGCGCCTGAGATCCGCAAGAGTGAGAAGAATCTACACCAACTGAGATTATCCGCTGAAGGTGAAAAGAATCTGCTGCTGAAGGTACCTGGACCACCCCAGACAAACTGCCTCACAGTTCCCTGTACCCATCTACAGAACAGAGAGAGAAAAAAGAAAACCCGCTGCGCACACATCCTTGAGCAAGAGGAAGAGAAAAAAGTATCCACCTCAACCAATCCATAGCTTCCATCTATAAGATAACCAAAGAAAACCTGAAAAGAGATTTTTTTTTTTGAGCACCAACCCGTTGCCAGGCCCACGCCTTGCTCTTCAACCCACATATGTTCCGCGCCACACGCTTTCCTAGTTCCCTTGATCATCCGTTGGAAATTTTTTATGCGTTTGAATTTCCAGAATGCAGGGCTTGTCCTTGCGTCCACGGACCCATCTTTGCTCTGTGCTTGTACCTAAAAGAAACTCATAACCTAGCCAGTAATAATCCCAAAAAACCAATCCAGAGAGAAGGAAATAAGAAAACAAAAACTCTTGGGTGTCTAGTTGTTCTGGCTAGAGAACCCCCTCACCAAATCCAATCATATCCCCTATTCACCCATTGTTTTCCCCCCACCTTGGCTGCTGTCCCCAGTTGTCTGCAATTTTTTACTCCGCCAGATGCAAACCGCGCGCCCAGGCTCATCCTTGGACAAAGGATCCGTGTTTTCATTGCCCTTGCTATCTGAAACAGCCCTCTTGTTTAATGAAGTTGAGCCCCGCACAAAGAATTGTTTCAGGTACAAAGCCGCGGCCTTCTGTTTGAGCGGAGTCCCATCCAATTCCTCCAAATTGTAACTTCCTCCAGTGAACTTGGAAATGACGTGGAAAGGAAAGTTCCATCAATTAGCAAACAGATTCCCCCATTGAGTTTCCAGGCTCTGGTTGTAAAGCAGAACCAAGTCCCCCTTCTGCATTGGATCCCAGAGTTTGTGCGCGCAGCGCTCATCCCAGTAGCCAACGGACTTCACGCAGGTTGCCTTCAGCCTTCCAGCCGCTTTCTCCAACATCTTTTCTAGTTGCAGGAGCTGCTTGGCGCAGGCCTTGACTAGATACGCTGCCATCTTAACCTTCCACCAATCAATACCCAGAAAGGTTTCCAGCTCAATGTCAATTGGCAGCACGGGTCACTGCCCAAATAGCAGCTTTTACAGAAAATAACCTGTTGATCTCTTCACCAAAATCTGATATGGGAAGAGCACTACCAGAAGGGTTTCCTGCCACCGCTTGCCACCCTCCCCGCACATTTTAACCATTGCGTCCTTGATTGGCTGGTGACCACGCTCAATCATCCCTGCGCCTTCCGGATAGTACTCTGTCACTTGCCTGAGCTTTGCTCCGCAACTTCCCACCAGCTCTGCCAACTTTCCCCAGAACTCCGCACCCCCATCAACCATTACCAAGAGGAGTGATCCATAATGTGTAAACAAGTCTTCCTCCAGAAACTGCCCAACTTTCTCTGCCAAGAGTTTCACTAGCGGCCGTGCTTCCACCCATCCAAGCAGATTGTCACGCGCAACAAGGAGATACACAAACTTACCTGCCTTGATGTGCACAACATCCAAGGAAACCCACCCAAACAAGGCATCCTCTCCAGTGGGATTACCAAATTTTCAAGGCAGCATTGCACTCCTCTTCTGACACGCTTTGCACAACTGTATCCTTTCCCGCACTGCGCGTACCACACCCGGCCACCAGAACCCTTTCCTCACCCACTTTTGCATTTCAACCTTGCTGCAATGGGCAAGGTTGTCATGCAGACTTGCCAGGATTACCTCCTGATCTTCCCTTGATGTGCTGACCACAAGCAGTACCGGGGCGCTGTGGTGCCCAATCTGGGACACCTGTGGACCAGTACGGGAAAAGTAAAATTTTCATGAATTTTTTTATAGCCTCCATTTAGATCAAAAAAAAAAAAAAAAAAATCAAAATCATTTCCCAGTTCAGTTCCCCGTTCTCAGCCCTCCCTTCTCCTAGTTGTCTAGGAAGATCTCTCAGTGCCCAGTGCTTGGAGCTATGTTCAAGTCACCCTTGCTTTGCACTGCTATCCACCCTTTTGGCAAACACACAGATGAAGACCGGCTTGCCTTGCGGGTTTCTGTCCAGCACCGGCACCCCCTAGGTTTATCATCCCTCATCATCCATAACACCAACAGCCCTATCAACACCAACAACATCATCTCAATCCTCACCACTCTCACTTGGATCATCCAATTCACTCCTCACCTCATCATCTCCATCATCATCAGACCTCCAATCTCCCTCAACCAATCCTGCAAACCTACAACTCCCTGCTCTTGGCTCATCAACTTGACCATCCCAAGCTCATCAATCAAGATGTTCATCAATCCCTCAATCTCATCAAGACTTGGACCACACCCAACAACCAACCGTCACCCCCCCCCACTGTGATGACCAACTTGGCTGTCTCAAGGGCCCGTCTACCTCATCCATCCATCCTCTTGTCACCCATTTATCCATCTCTCTCACTTGGAGCTGCCAAGCATATCCTTAAAACAACCAATATTGACAATCTGATGATGTGAACCATCCTGACCAATTGGATCATGAACCTAAACTAAAACTAGAATTTAAATGCTCAAAATAGGTCCACTGGATCTCATCCCCTCCCCTGTGCTGTAGTTCAAGACAACAGAATTTGGGTACCACGCCCTAGAGTTTGACTTGATCAATACTAGAAAGCGTGCCCTCAAAACCTTGGCCACCTCAAAAAATTGTCCATAGAAACTCATCATCAAACACCCAAAGAATATCTATCCTATCACATTCACCCCCTCAATCAAATAGCCTCAATCAACCTCCTAGCTCACCAATCTCCCCCGCGTCTTGTCTGTTTCCCGCGCGGGTCTCTTCTGTTGCCTGGGCTTGTCAGACACCTGCTGACCGTCATCCGCGGTCTCAGCAGTTGCCCGGGCCCGTTGGGATGCCTGCAGGTGTCCCACTAGCTACTCTCCTGCCCGTGCCCATCATTGGCACAGGCCAGGGTCTTGATTCAACTCTTCTGTCTTTTTTTTTTGTCTGAGTATTTTTTCTTTCTTTTTCTTTCTTTTGTTTTCTCATGACAATCAATCATCCAAAAAAAAAAAAAAAAAAAAAAAAAAATTACACTCTATTTGTAAATCTCTCTTGTAAATAGTCTACAGGGACCCATGGTCTATAAAAGGAGGGCTCTACCCTGCCTTTTTTAAGCATCCATGGGAGTATGTGCATGTGGCCCCCCTGGTTATCATTAAAATCTAAATCCTCATCCTCATCCTGGCTATATCTATGATTCCCCCCCCTGATCCATTGATCCTGAGTCTTTCCCTCTCTGTGGCCTGATCCTTATCCCCAACCAATAGCCTTGCTGGTTGAAGAGAATTCTGTCTGTTGGAATTCTTGAGTGTGTTATACCACTCCTTGATCCCTTCCTCTGACCATACTGGTTTTGATCCCCCCTTGATCATCTTTCTGGAGCCAATCACAATTGGTTGAAGAGGTCTTATTAAGCTTAAGACCTGGAGTGTTATACCTCCCTTTTTTTTGGGGGGGTTGAATTCTGCCAGCCTGCTCTTGAGTTCCTTGAGAAGTGTTGAGGTTATCCTTGCTTCAAATCAGCTCACTGTTTACTTTTAGAGCTTCTTAAAACACAGTGCTTTGTCTTGTGCCGCCACCCTCAGTTATCTGCTACCCTTCAAGCGCTTGATTGCAGAGAGTTGGGAAGGTTCATTGAGAACCTGGAGGTTGGTTGGGTTTGAGTTGATCATCCCCAATCTTCTGCTGACAACCAGAGTTATTAGCATGTGGGCGTTGTTTACATACAACAGCTTTGTTCTTCAAAATTTAAACAAACTTTAGCTTCTTTTTTCCAAGTTTTTCCCACATAATCTTGGCTCAGATAGTGCTGTTTCATTGCTACAAAACTACTATCATTTTTATCCTTTACTACTTGATTCCTCATTTACCAGGTTCTGGACCTTGATCTTGGTTACATTTAAATATTTTTGCAACACTCAGGAGGGAAGCCTAAACAGCACCTTTCCCCTCCACAGAACCGCCATGGCCTAGCACCATTTGGAGTCTTACATTTGGTCCCCTGGGCCGGGAGAAAACCAGAAACCTTGGGATTTAGAGTCCCAACTTGAAGAATCAAATCCAAAATCGAATCTGATCCTTTTCTTTTTTCTTTTTTTTCTGTCATCATTCAGATCTGATCCGTGGAGGCAACTTGTTCCAGAAGAACTCTGTCTTCAAAATGGAATATGTTCCCTCCACCATTGTTTGGGCCAAGATGGTCAAGATCAAACCCCAGAAAAAGAACCTAGGCTTCAATGGAACAAACGTGGAACAATTTTTGGACTCCTATGAGATGGCTGCAGAAGTGGATGGTGCAAGTGAAAATTATATGGCCTATCAGTTAAGATCTCTTATCTCCTCTGATGAAGTTATGGAAGTGATGAAATTTTTTGATGGATTAAAAATTCATAACTGGAGGCTCTTGAAGGAGGCTATGTTGGCTTCTTGGGGAAAAATACATGTGGCTAGGTTTACCTTACAGGACTTGTATGCTCTGGTTTCTCAATGGATTTCCAATGGTGGTGTCTCTTCAGCTTCTGATTATCAGTCTTTCAGAAAGTCTTGGAATCCTATTCAGTCTTATCTTATCAGGAACAATCACATTGACATTGTGGACAAAATTTGAGTTTTATTTTTCCAATCTTTTTTGCCAGGAGTGCAGGACAGGATTAGGGATGAATTGGTCAACTCTGGATCCATGATCACTACTAGGGATAATTGATTCAAACTCCCTGTCTTTCTGGTCCTTAGGAATGTGGTAGAAAAAGTCATAAAAGGTCAAACTGCTTTAACTTTTGAAAAGCCCAGGATCACTGAACCAGTCCATGCTCTTTCTTTCCAAGAATCCAATGAAATCATGAACAAGATGGAAGAAAATAGCAGACCTAAATCAAGCCCTCAGGCCAACAAGGATGCTGCTACCATAGATGAGATTACCAAGCTACTTCAGGATTTTGAGAATAAAATAGATCAGAAAATATCCTCTTTAGCTACCCCTAAGCCTGCTAATTCCTTTCCTAAATCTACCTTAATCTGCTATTAATGTTATAGGGAAGGCCATGGTACTGGTAGATGTCCTGAACTCCAGAAGGACAATGAGGAGAAATTAGTAGAGCAGAAGGGAAATAATTTCTTTCTTCCTAATGGTGCTTTGATCCCTTTTGACTCATCTTGTCCAATCCGGCATGTGGTGGCTTCTTACCAACCACCAACTCCCAAGAAGGCATCTCTGGTCTCCTTGGATTTTCAATCATCCTGTGGCACTCTTCAATCTTGGCATCCTCCAGCTATCACTTCTTCTAGCTTCTCTGGTGCTTATCAAGCTGATCCAGCTAGGAAAAGTCATGAGGAACCCAAACCTCACAAGTCTCCTCCTGTTCCATCTTTGATCTTTCAAAAACCTGTCAAACGTTGATCTTTGCCTGAGCCCCCTCCCTCTGATGTGGAAGACATGGAATTAGAAAGGGAACCACTCATGGAAAGTTTCCAGGACCACTCTGATCCTTCTCCTCCTCTTCAATCTGGTCATCCCCCTCAATCCTCTGACCCTCTTCCAGTACCTGCCTCACCTGATCTTCCTCCCTCCACCCAGCCCAAAGTGTGGTTTGAGAGGGGCATTTCCAAGGACTACCCTAATGCTGTGAAAGGAGTATTAAAGAAAATTTCCAATCTCAAAATCCCTGATCTATCTGTGGCTGAACTGCTTTCTATCTCTCCATCTGTGGCTGAAGGCATGAAGAAATGGGTTTCTTGTTGACATGTGGAAATTGGTCCGGAAAAATTGAAGGTCTCTTCTGGCACTTTGATGGAGGACTCTGGTGGAATAGATCCCCCTTCAGATGCCAATCTGTATTCCTGCCCTCTGGGATTTCTTCCCTGCTATCTTGGTGAATCAGCTAAAACTGTTTCTCTTCATGTGGATTTGGGTTCTCAGCTCAAGTTAATCTCAGATGCTATGGCCTGCAAACTCAAGCTTAGCCCAAGGGTCAGTTTTACTTCTGCGGTCTATGGTATAGGGAATCAGTCATGTGAACTGGTTGGTATTGCTGAAGATGTCCCTGTTCAAATTGGTCAAAAAATTGTTGGAACTTGTCACTTGTGGATCACTTGTTTGGAAGGTCCTATGATCTTGGGCCAACCTTTCTTAATGGATTTTGGTGCTACCCTGATTTTTTCTGATCAAGTTGGGGAGAGAATCCTTCTCCCTGATACTGATGGCAGAAAAATTGAAGTTCCGCTGTGGTAGTCCAAACCTGTACTATAGCCATCAGACTCACTTTTCTTGTGTAAAAACAGCTCAAACCATCAAGATAACCTCAGAAATGGATTCTACATCACAAATAACCCATAGTAACTCAGTCAAAGTACCCCTCTATCTCTCATGGATTAGAAGATACAGCCCAAGAAACCTTCAACTGTGAAAAACTCATACCCAACCAGGTGTCACATCTCTGTGGAAGACATAAGGCATACCTAGTAAACCCTCAAGTATATACCAATGGCAGCTTATCCTCAATACCAGGAACACACAACAACCAGTACAGATAAGAATAAAGCAATACAGATCCAGGAGGAAGTGCAATCAGTCAGATCCAGTCACCTCATCAAATACAGAAATACAGATTCAGGAGGCAGTGCAACCATTCCAGATACTATCACATCATAACCATACAGCAATACAGATCCAGGAGGCAGTGCAACCAGTCTAGATCCAGTCACCTCATCACCATACAGCAATACAGATCCAGGAGGCAGTGCAAGCAGACCAGATCCAGTCACACCATCAGCAAATACACAAAATGGAGGCTGTGCAGAGGTATACAGGAGCACTATATGCAAGAGGCTATGCAAGAATACATACAGGAGGCTGTGCAGAGGCATACAGGAACAATATATGCAGGAGGAGGTCAAACCAGTCTCAACCAAAACCAAACAAACATGCAAGCATACACACAAGAGGCTGTGCAGGAGCAGATACAAGACCAATAAATACAGGAGGCTGTGCAGGATCAGATACAAGACCAATAAATACAGGAGGCTGTGCAGAAGCAAATACAAGAGCAATAAATAAAGGAGGCTGTGCAGCAGTTTACAAGAGCAATATATGCAGGAGGAAGTGGGACCATAATTAAGAAGAACCAAACAAGCCACCAGTATTGCACAGCAATACATGTAGGTAGAATCAAGTAGCACTGAACAAACTACCAGTACAGCACAGCAATACATCTTATCAGTACTACACAGCAATTTATGCAAGGCTGTGCATGCAGGAGACCCCTGTATAAGTTTTTGCAACCAGCAGAAATGCCTCATGTATCTGTACAACATTTTTCCAACCAGCAGAAATGCCTCATGTAACTGTATCTCACTGTTCCTCACCAGAACAGGGAGATCCGTCAGGGGAAGCCTTGAGCACCCCCTGAGATAGGATTTGTCTATTTAAGGAGGGCCTCTCTGCCCTATCCAAGTTGTATCATCATGCCATATGGCCTAGTTACCACCCATCCCTACTCACCCCATCAGCCCATCTATCTGTGGTACCTACCCAGATAAAATACTAGTAGTGAATCAGTTATAAAAGAAAAACAAGAAATCAGAAACCAAGTTATTACCCATCTTTAATCAATTAAACCACCCATCAGGTGCTTGAATAAGGGTTCTTCTGTGACCTAAATATTCAGAACCATATTAAAGAAACCCCACCCATTAGTTAATAAATAACCCTTACAAAGAAAGAGAGCACAACAAAAGGAAACTACCAACCTTTCCTCTTCCCAGCCCCCTGTGGGTAAACCCATACTTGGGTCCTCTCCTGAACCAGCCCTTTGATAAACCCTTGAACCCTTTAATATTGGGGTATTGGTTAAGATCAAACATATCTGATCAATAAATTAACCAATAGTTCAATACATCTGGTCTATTCTTCAACAAATCCTACCAATATTACAGTTAATAATTAATCTAGGTCTGATCTGAGACCTATATTAAGTCTCAAAGAAACCAGCCATTAATTTAAATAAATTATTGTGCAGACTTACTATAGTACTGGAAGGGCAGGCAATTCAAAACCAATCTTAGTATATACTAATAATCCAAAGGAGTAGGAGTAATACTAAATTCCCCTTCATGGACTGCCAGCAAGCTATTTGCTACTTTAATTTATATAATCCCACAGGAGTCTTTACAATTGGTGTCCCAACAGTGGCCTGTTTCCTTTAGATTTGATTAGTTATTAAACCATAACCAATATTGGTGGATTATTAGCCTCAATAATTAACTCAACATTCAGAAGGCAGAAAGAAGAAACCCATACCAGATAATTGAAGACCTCAAGGACCACCTCAGAGGGATTGAAGATAATAACCAAGGAACCCTATCTTCAATAATCAGGATGGAGAAAGAACTTCAAGAAAAAACCAGAATAACCAGTGGATCCCAGGATAAACCAGAGGAAGACCAGGAAAGAACTCACAATCAGCCAGACCCTGGAGAAGAAGCACTGGGGAACCTTGGAAACATTTCAAAACTCATAAACCAAATTCTGGAGGAAAGAACAGCACAGGGAATTCCAGAAACCCCATACACCCAACCAAGAACCAGATTTCAGACCCCAACCCCAAGATCAGCATATGGAAGAATCCCAGCAGAAACCATGGAAGAATAAACAAACCCCTCCATCAGCCCAGGAATAAATAGCTATTCCCAACCTGGAGAAGAAGGAACAGGAATTACTAGGAGCCAATATATTGAACAAACCCCAGCCAGAAGGCCAGTACAGGATAACTCAATGATAAACAATGGTGGCCAAAATGGAGTATTATTGGATGGAAAGAAAGTGAACCTGGAATTTGATGGGACAGAAGTAGAAAAGTTTATTAAAAGATTAGAGAAACTGGCAAGGATCCAGAAGGCAGGAGGGATAGATATAGCCCTACAGTTACATTTTCTAGTACAAGAAAAGAAGATCAGGGAGTCTATAGAAGATATGGAAGGCCATGAATATGGGGACTGGTACCTTTTGAGGAAGGAACTGAAAAGGAAATGGGGAACAGCTACCCCCCATACAAGGTTCAATGAAGAGTCCATACCAAGACAGCTCAGACATACCCAAGAGCAGGGAGGCATCAAGACCAAGTATTACTTCAAGAAGTTCATTGGAAGCTATGAGGAGATGGTTATTTACTTCATCAGAATGGGTTATGACAACACCAACTGGGAAAGTGGAGAAAACCTCTGGAAAGCCTTGTCCACTGATCTTAGGAGGGAAGTTAACAGAGAATTGGCCCATGCAGGAAGAATCAAGATTGCAAGAGATGGCAGATACCTCCCACCAGATTTGGAAAACTTGAAGAAATTTGTGGAAATGACCTTGGTCTTATGGGACGTGGATGAAGAAGAAATCCCTAAACCTATCATCAAGAACCTAGTGGGGACAAAGAAGGAAGTCAAGTTTCAGAAAATTGGAATGGATGAGCTCTTGAAGATGAAGGAAGATGTTGAAAAAATCACTATGGCTCTAAAACAGAAGCAGGCACCTCCCCACTTTGATAGGATCAACCAGAGAATGGCACAAAACTACAGACCCCCACTTCCCAGTGCAGGACCCAGATGGCCAATCAGATTTTAATATTGCAAGGATGAACTCCATACCCAGGTCAACTGCCAAGACTTGACAGAAGATATAAAAGCCAAGAGGGTGTTCAAACAAGGGCCCAATTATTACTTCCCAAACAGAGAACCCATACCATATAGCCAGCAGGAAAGTTTCAGAGATCAGGTCAAGAGATTCTCAGAAGCTCAACAAGTTCCAAAACTGGAGGAACCCCAGAAGCAGGAAGAACCAACCAATGTTGCAGCATTCTTGAAGGCTGGAAATTGGGAAGCTTGGGAGCCACCAGAGGTAAATATGAAGGAATCTCAAGTTCAATGGGGAATGAGAAGATCACAAAGGTTGGCTGGAAATCCACCAGAGAAGGATAACACCCAGGAGGCACCAGTGGTAGACCAGGGACCTTCAGCACCAACTAAGGAAAAAGCTCCAGAACCAAGGAAGAGGAAGCCAAGCTATCCAGGAGCATGGGTGGAAATGGAACAAGATTCTGAAGATGAAGAAGAACCCCCCAAAGCACCTGTAAAGGAACCAGTAATTGAACCTGTGAAGAATAACCCAGTAAAGTCAGAACCAGTGGATACCCAGGAAGGAACCAAGATGAAAAAAAAGTTTGAAAAAGAAGATATTAAAGCAGAACTTTAACCTTACCTTGGAGGAGCTCCTCTCAGTTGCACAAAATTTTTTCTAGCAGTTAAAAGATATGACCCCTGAAGGAACCTTGGATTTGAATAAAGCCTCTAAATCAACAAGCAGCAAAAACAGTAGAAGGATAAATGGATGTCAGCACCACTTTGAAGACTATTCAGATGATGAGTACCCATGCTCCATAGGCAACAATCTCACCTATGCTTGTCCATTGGGATTCATTGATATCTGGATCAAAGGAAAGAAGATCAAGGCTCTGGTGGATACTGGTGCTGAGTTAAATGTCATACCAGAACATCTGGCAATCCAGACAGGCTTGGTGTCCAGAGAATCATTCATGAAGGTTACAGGAATTGGAGGCCATTCCACTCCACTAATTGGACTGGCTGAAAGAACAGTGCTTGAGATAACACCTGGGGAGCCAAAGTCTGCTCACTTCTTCATAGCCAAAGGATCAATTCATACAGTACTTGGAAGACCATTCTTGGTGGATTATAAAGTCAGGTTGGAACTGTCAAAGGATAAAGGGGAAGTCTTAAGCTATGAGATAACAGGAGGGGAAAGGTTATGTATCCCAATTTGTTCACCAGATCAAGCTGCATGGCAGGTCACACCACCTAGAAGACCCATGGGTATGAATAGTATTACAGCAAACTTAGAGGAAGAAGCCTGGCACAGTGGACAGAACATACCAGAAATACACCTTGAAGACTTACCAGACCCCTTGGAAAATAACATCATCACCCCTGAAACACCAGCAGAAAGAGGATGGGAGGAAGTACTGAAGAGACAAGAAGTTGAAGAGACCTTGGAGGTATTTCAATAAGTATTTGGGGGATTCTGGACTAACCTTGAGGATATGGAAGGAACCAGTTGGGAAGAATTACCTGGAGCAGGATTGGACAACTCAGAGTTTATGGACTTACTCAACACTTACACTGGAAATACTCTTTTAATTCATGGACAATGGCCATCTCATCATGGGAGAGTCCCATGGATTGTAAGTTATTGCTTATATTATGGGGAAGAATGGGCTAAATCTTGGATTAGCCATATGATAATGATGGATCAAGTTATACCAGACCATGTTAGGTGGTCAGGATACTTGGAAGAATAACATCTCAGTCTACTTAATTGATGTAGCAGTAAGCCTTCAGTTTCTTTTGAAGTGCTGAGGGAATGGGGGGGGCAAGTTTCATTGTTTTTTCTCTCACTGTACAACATATGATATATCCATCAAAAAGGAAATGGCCAAAAGAAGGTTCAGTTTTGTTCTGGTTCATCTCCCTTTATTTCAACAAAAAAAAAAAACAAAAAACAAAAAACAAAAAACAAAAAAAGGGAGAAGAAGACATGAAAATTGTAATAATACACTAAAAAAATAATAAAATAATAAAAATAATAAAATAAACCAAAAAGATAATAAAAATAAAGATAAAAAAAAAAAAAAAAAAAAAGGGGGAAAAACAAAGGAGACGGATTCTCGGCAAGTGACAAGTTTTTTTGTATGACTTCTCTCTTTTAATCTGATGTAGTAGTAGGCCTTCAGCCTTTTGTTGAAGAGCCAAGGGTATGGGCGGGCATAGTTCTACTTATTTCCTCATTTGCCTTTGGCGTTATTCTGGATCACTCTTCTTTTTTTTTTTTATTTTTTTTTTATTTTTTTTTTATTTTTTTTTTATTTTTTTTTTATTTTTTTTTTATTTTTTTTTTCCTTTGTCACTGTAAAAGAGAGGGGGGAGTCAGTATACACAAACCAAAAAAAAAAAAAAAAAAAAAAAAAACAAGACAAAAAAAAAGGGGGAGCTCACCAACAACGCCCCCCCCCCAAAAAAAAAGGGGGGGGCCCAAATTTCCCCTTGCCAAACAGACAAAAAAAATAAAAAAAAACCCAGGTGGTCAAGGGGTAGGATGCAATCAGGACGGCCCAGGCGCCTCTTAGAAAAGGGGAGAGGCCGGATTGGACGGGCGGGAGCGTCAGTTGGATATAGGCGGAAGAAAGAAGGAAAAAGAAGGAAAAAAAAAGAGGGGGACTTACTAATAATAGCAAAGGGTGTTAAGCCACACTTGGATTTGGTCCAAACGGGCTTTGATCCTTTTGACGGTCCTACGCAGGCGGGTTCCTTGAGGGAGGCTGATCATCAGACACCACACGGCAAAGTGGACCGAATCAAAGCTTTTGGCAACTGCATTAGGGAGCCAGGGGGGGGATGAAGGCGACAAGAGACCCGAGGAAGAATCGTTGGAAGACCTGGAACTGAAGCCGTGACCGGAGAGCGAACCGGAAAGGGAGCAAGCAGTGGGACATGCGTTGGCCAAGGACATAGTTGGAACAGGTATATTGTCATGGGCAAGGGCCGGGGCATCATCGGAACCGGCAGCGGATAGCGATTTGGCCGCGTCGTGAACGTCCGAAGCGCCGTCGGAAGTGAGTCCCGGGTTGATCGTGGTGGGAGCTGCGGCGTGGTTATTGGTGGCGGGGATCTTGGCACCCACAACGGCCGGACTTCCCGTTGAAGAGGGAGGAATGCCCCTCAGCCTAGCTCGGTGGGGACCTTTGGCCTTGCGCTTAGCCTGCCGACCGGGACGGATGACAACCACTAAGGCCTTGGAGCTGGCGTCGTCACACATGGCCTCCTGAAGTCTTTGCACAGCCCAAGGTGAAATTTGACAACGTTAGCCCCCTAGCAAAAAAAAAAAGAAAAAAGAAAGAAAAGGATTGACTCACCGTGCCAAGAAGAGAAGGGAGAGCACCAGCGAATTAGCAAAGAAAAGGGGATTGCGAGATGTGGGTGGAAGATTTCTTGTCAGAGGCTGGCAATGAGTGTCAGAAGTCGAAGGAAGACCTCCATCAGCGGTCGGTTTACAGATGTGGGAAAGAGGAGGGCTCACCGACTACAAATCCAATTGGCCCCCCTCCACAAAAATAAATAAAAGAATAAAAAAATGGACCCACAAGAATTGAGCGGATGGGGTAGCCACCAGCTTTGGAAAATTTCACCTAATGATGTTTCAACCACAAACAATGAGGGTCAGAAGTTAGCCTAGCAAAAAAAAAATAAAATAAACAAAAAAAAATAAAAAAGGGAATGAAAAACTTACCGACGCGACGACCACGGGAGAAGGAAGCCACTCGCTTTACAAAAAAATGGGGCGGCGTAGCGGAGCTCCAGACCTATTGACCATGTTTGCAACAAGAACAAAGAGGGTCAGCAGCCAGCCTAGCGACAAAACAAAAGGGAAGGGAACTTACCGGAGCGGCAACAAGGATGGTGATAACAGCCCGGATAGCTTACTGGATCATGGATGGAGGAGGGAAGGTGGCCATTTGTCGGCCCTCTTTTGTAGACGTGGATGGGGGGAGGACTCACCAAACAACAAGCCCGACTGGGCCCCCAAAAAAAAAAAAAACGGCCCCACAACGATCGAGGGGGATAGCTTAAAGCAAATATGGCGAATCCAAGACCAACGTCGAAGCGTGCTCCTAAACCAGTATGAGATAAACTTGCGAACAAGATAAGAGGATCGGGATCCCTGTATCAGCTCCTGAATCGACCCACCGCAAAGAACGACAAACGTTGCAACAAAGAAAAAAGAGAAAAAAAGAAGAGAAAAAGGGACCGGGATCCCGCTATCAGCTTATACAAAAAAAAAGCGGAGAAGTGAATTAGAAGAAGCAAAGATTGCCAATCCCCCCCAGATATATTACTCACTAGATCAAATGATTGTCCGGTTGATCGCACAAATTCATTGCAACGCGCCTTCTGCCCAGCCTACACCATTCGGAAGGAGGAAGAAGAATGAAAGTAATTAGATAAATTACAAATAAATAAATAAATAAACAAAAAGGACCAAAAAAACAAAAAAAAATGAAGCCAAACAAGATCTTACATTCAGCTGCTGCCATACACTGCCCTCAGTATACCACGACCCACGCCCACGTAAGGTCAACCGGAGTGAGGTAGACCAGAGAGGATGGGTAGCGCGTCGTCGACAGGAACGCTAGGACCCTAGAAAAACAAAAAAAATAAGCGGGGCCCCAAACATAAGCGTAAAGAAAAACAAGATAGATTAAAAAGAAGAAAAGGGAAGAAAGAGAAAGGAAGGACAGAGGAATAGATCGGATGGGACGATCAATCCGGTACGGCAGAAGGAAGAAAAACTTACATCAAGCCACGCGTATAGAGCGGCCGGGATGATGTATCAGTACCTTGATATCCTTCCAAGAAGGGACCAAATTTGGGGTAAAGGATTGGCCCACTGTACGGGAGAAGGACGATAAGAAAATGAATAGGGGGAGGCGTCAGCAATCCAGATAAATTACATTAAAAAAAGGGAAAAAAGTGTGACAGGGGGACTTACGTACCCGTTTAACAAAATGGGCCAGCTGATGCAGTAGGATCTTGATGCAATAAGGGAAGGGCCAATCGGGATAGGTGAGGGGCCGACCCTACAGAAGGACTGGAAGACCAAAGGGGGGGGGAGAAAATGGGGTGTTAGCGCGACAAGGCATCTAGAGATTGGGTGTACAATAGGAATTAGGAAGAAATAGGAAGGAAGCTTACCTGTACGCCCAAATAACGTTGATCCCTCGGGCTGTATGTACAACTGAGTGGCGAGGGAGGAACGAGACTGGGGAGGACCCCCGTCCAGCGCGACTACCTCGAGCCGGCCTTGCGGAGCGCCTTGGGGATTGCTGCACGCACCGGCGCACCAAGGCAGCCTTGGCGCTGGAGCGCGCAAGCAACCTAGGGCACCGCCAGCATGAATGCCCGCGGATTGGCGGAGGGACGGTGCGGTCAAGGGTCCCCCGCAAGACCAGGAACTGCAGGAATTTAAACTAGGGTCCCCTGTAAGACCTAAAACTGCAGAGAAGTGATTATCAGCTGAATCAAAAAAAAAAAGAGAGAATAAAAAAATGAATAAATAAGTAAATAAAATAAAAGAAGAATAAAGAATATAAAAAAGAGAGAGAGGAACATAAAAGAAAAATAAAAAATAAAAAAAAGAGGATGGATTGCCCAAAAATCACAGCAGCCAAATACAAAACCGTGGACAAGAAGATAAAACCCATAAACCAGCCTATTCGCCAAGGCCTCAATCCACCCTTCCAAAGGCCACCCCTCTCTAGAGACCCTTACATCACACCCTTAACACCTCAGCCACCCCAGTTCTCACCAACCTCTAGGATCACACCAGAGAGGTTGAAGCTTTTTAACTTTGGGCCTGAGAACTGGCTTGGAACTGAAGAAATAAAACTACTCCAGCATGTGATGGTCCTCAGAGCAAAGTCAATTGCTTTCACAGAAGAAGAAAGAGGACTCCTCAAGCACTCTTATGGGCTCCCTTACAAAATACCCACAGTACCCCATGACCCATGGCAGAAGAAACCTATACCCATTCCCCAAGCTATCAGGCCAGAATTTACAGAACTAATAAGGAAGAGTATCAGAACAGGTCTGTATGAAAAATCAACCTCCAGTTATTCCAGCCCTGTATTCCCTGTGGCTAAGGCCAATGGGAAGCTCCAAATAGTCCATGACCTCCAACCCCTCAACAAAGTCACTATCAAGGATGCAGGACTACCCCCAAAAATTGAAGAATTTGTAGAGTCCTTTGCTGGGAGGGCCTGCTATGGGCTAGGAGACATCATGGGAGGATATGATGAGAGAGAATTGGATAGGACCTCAAGACCACTGACCACTTTTGAAACTACCCTGGGGAGGCTCCAGCTTACAAGGTTACCTCAGGGTGGCACCAACTCAGTAGCAGTCTACCAAGCCCAAATGACCTGGATAATTCAGGAGGAAATACCGGAACACGTGGGAATATTTATTGACGATGGAGGTATGAAAGGACCCAAAAGCAGGTACAATGAAGACACACTTGAAGATAACCCACAAATAAGAAGATTTGTCTGGGAGTATGCCATGACCTTAGAAAGGATCTTATTTAGGATAGAAGAAGCTGGTTTGTGTCAGCCTCCTGGATGCCAAGACCCTTGCTATCCTTTAGCTACCAGAGGTGATATTGTAAATAATAAATATATTATTTAATAAATGCAGCAAAAATCCGTAGAATACTGGTATTAAGCTTATTGCAAGGTTAAATGGTTTGGTTATTGTTTATTTTTTTGAATCAAAATTGATTATTAAATATTTATAGAAGGGCCACAATTATATTGGGGATCTTTAAAACCTCTCTTCAGGGATTTCAGTATGAAAACACGTAGTCCTGGTTACGTTGGGTTCTTTAGTTTAAAGATTATTATACCCAAAGATAATATGTATATAAAATACACAATGGAGTGGTAGGGCCTTGTAGCCAAGCTACCACGACAGAGAAAGGATAATAAGACTCACTTGTATATTATTAAATCCTTTGGGTATCTGTTTTGGACGTGTACTGATAGGTTAAACCTGTATACTGGGGTTATAAGGTTGTTCAGCAGTTTTATTTGATAAAAAGAGGTTTGAAGACAGATATTACTGATCAGACATTGCCATAAATCACTTAATTATCTCTTATAAGTATTTGATTACCTTGGAATGGCATCTGGATATGAATATTACTGGGTCTCTGCCCATCAACATCCTTAAAAGAGCTCTGTATTTATAGTTTTTGGAGTCCCAATATGGTCCTTCTGAGGGTTGTAGGTGCTCAAAGGGACGGACACTAAGGCTAGAAGGGTAACCGGGAGTAGCCTGTCATGTGCTTTTGGTGCTATAGCCCGGGTAGCATCTAATTCCTTAGGGTATGGGAATTATTTTACCTTATAATGGACATTAGGACGTGTGAATAACACTAATCTGTCCTATTTATGTATTATTTAATTAATTATCCTTAGTATATGTTCCAAGTAATCTAATAATTATATTATGAGACATCTCTACGGACATTTTGATGTCAGGTAAGTTCTCATTATGTATCATATAACTGGAGTAAAAGTCATAATATTGATTTTACTCTTTATTTTCGAGTTCCTGTTGATTTGTTAAGATAATTACTTAAAAATATAAGTCATGGGAATTCATGTAATATTACTACATCATTATCTTCCTTAGTATGTCACAAAGATATTAATGTATAACAATTCTCATAAAAGTATATTAAGGTATTTTAATATATTTTTTGAAGCTGTCATTGTCTTATTTTCGACATTCTTGGTACTTTGAATTATATTAAATAAAAAATACGTGTAAGGATTATTTATGTATTTTTATATAATATTATGTATCTTTAGACAGTCTACTATCCACAGGAACCTTTATTACATATGTAACAAGTTCCCGTGTATGTTTTAGCCTGTTTATGCGGTACCTGAGCCCCCTGTCACTATGTCAGCCCGTAGTCTTGCGGCTGCGTACTTGTTAGAGGCCCGGGGCTGCGTACACAACCTCGACGGGTTGACACGGCTGTATCTCAGCTGCGCGTAGGTGCTTTGGCTGCCGCAGCTGCGTGCGGGAATTGTGACAAAACACATTTCCGCCCGTAACTCCTAAAATATACACAACACCTCAATTCTGACTGAATTTTAGGTGTGAAACCTATACGTGACAATGTGTGTGAAATATTTAATTGGCCAAAAAGCTCAATACTGGAGCCGTAGTATTTTGGTTCTTTTTTCCTTGATTATTTAAAAATATAAGGAGTTGGATTTCAAGGGTTGGGTCAGTGAGTGGCCCTACCTAATTTTGGGTGGAGAATCCATTTCTGTAATAATATTTATGGTTTTCCTACTCCTTCTTAGGTTAGTTGTATTATTATTGTTTTTATGTTATTTTAGTTACTTTTGCAGCTTTCTCTGCAATAGTAGCAAGCTGAAATTTTGACTATCTCGGGAGAAAAATTTGCTTGCTGTGTCCCTGCCCTTAACATAGTAGGGCATGTGGTGTCTCAAGAGGGAAGGAAAGTAGCAGAACAGAAGCTGAATAAAATTCAAAGCTGGCCCCAGCCAAGGAACAAAAGGGAAGCTAGAGGATTCTTGGGGCTTTTCTCCTATGTCAGGATGTTCATCAACAACTACTCAGCACTCTCAGCACAAATTAGAAGGCTTACTTGAAAAGATGTTGAGTTTAAGTGGGACAGTCAAAGTGAAGAAGCCTTTCTGTTACTCAAGAAGATAGTAGGAGAAGATATAACCCTCAAGAGCATAGAATACGGCAAGGATGCAGGAAGGATCATTTTAGCTGTGGATTCAAGTTACCTAGCAGCTGGTGCTGTCCTGATGCAAGAAGACAAAGAGGGGAGACCAAGGCCAGTCTACTATGAGTCAGTGGGTTTTTCAAAAACAGAAAAGAATTATTCACAGTCAAAATTGGAACTCTGTGGCGTAGCCAAGATACTCAAGAAACTCCAGACAACTCTGTGGGGACAGCACTTTGAGTTACAAGTAGATGAAAAGGCCCTCATTGAGATGATCAACACCCCCAGCCTACCCAGTGCCCCTATGACCAGATGGGTTGCATTCATTCAACTATTTTCCTTTTAATTGGTCCATAAGCCAGGGAAGACATTCACAATGTCTGACAGCCTATCAAGAAGGCAAGAAGACCCAGAAGGCCCTGAAGACACCAATCAGGATTTTGATGAAGAGGAAGAATGGATCAGTCCACACCCTGGCCTTGGATTAAAGATCAACTCTATTGAAGACCAACAACCATCCACACCTCCAGCAGGATTCTGGGGAAGAATGAAGGAATATTTATTGACCATGAAGAAGCCCATAGGGTGCTCTGACAAGGAACTCCAGAAGATCAAGAGGAGGTCACCCAACTTCTATGTGGAGGAAGGAAAGCTAAAAAGGAGGGGAATATGGGGTCCTCAGCTAGTACTAACATCTAGAGAAGATATAGAAAGGGTCATGAAGAGCCTAAATGAAGAATTAGGACACAGAGGGAGTGGGGAGACATACAGGAGGATCAAGCTTAGGTTCTGGTGGGAGGGAATGAAGAAGATGACTAGGAAATGGGTCCAAGCCTGTGAACCATGTCAGAAGAGAAGCAAGGTCCAGCAGAAGGAAGAAGGGAGGGCAACTCTTACTAACTCCCTGTTTCATAGGGTAGCAATGGATGCAGTACACGTCAAGGCGGGAAGATGGAAGTACCTAGTAGTAGCTAGGGATGACTTCTCTGGGTGGGCAGAGACAGTGGGCCTGACTAGTCTCACCTCAAGGAACATAGCTACTTGGTTTCTCTCTGAATGGATCTATAGGTATGGGATTTTCAAGGAAGTAACAGTGCATGGAGGAGGAGAATTCAAAAAGAAGCTCCAGGCAGCTATGAAGAGGGTTGGAGCAAAACTCAGAATGTTCACCCCTTACTACCCAGAGGCTCAAGGAATGATAGAAAGGGGCCACAAGGAAATAAAAGATGCACTAATAAAGTTATGTGGGTAGAATGGGAGCAAATGGAAGGAATACCTCCCTCTAGTCACCTTTGCAGATAGGATCTCTACAAAAAGGACAACGGGATTCTCCCCATTTGAGCTAAAGTTTGGTCAACCAGCAGTCCTTCCAATTGACTTAGAAATGGAGACATACCTAGGAGTTGACTGGGAGAAGGTAGTCACAACCTCAGACCTCCTGAAAGCAAGAGCAGCACAACTGGCCCAGAAGGAAGAACACATTCAGAAGGCAGCACAGAAGATGAAGGAAGCAAGAGAGCTTTCCATCAAGTATTGGGACAGGAGATTGGCTCATAGGATAAGGAAAATGCTCAAAAAAGGGGACCTGGTATTAGTCTATAATAGAACCCTGGAATCTCAATGGGGGCTAATCTTCAAGAATAGATGGAACAGACCATATAAAGTGGTCAAGCAACTGAATAAGGGGCCCTATATTCTGGAAGAATTTTATGGAAAAGTACTTGGCAGAAGATTTGCAGCTAGCCAGATCAAGAAGTTTTACAACAAAGGAGCCCCAATAGATGAAGAGGAGGAAGGACCAGAACAATATGAAGAAGAGGAAGAGCCAGCAGGAGGAAGAGGTGGGAGTATACTATAAACAAAAAAAAATAAAAATAAAAAATAAAAAATAAAAAATAAAAATAAATAAAAAAATAAACAAAATAAAAAAGAGGCTGTATAAAATAAAAGAAAAAAGGCTCCTAAGCAAGAGTTTAAACTGCTGAAAAATTCAAAAAAAATAAAATAAAATCCAAAAAAAAAAATAATAATAATAATAATAAAGTAAAATAAAAAAAACAAAAAAAGTGATTGAATGAAAAATAAACTTTACTCAAGAAGATTATTGATGTAAAAAGAATTCAACCCAAAGATAGCATGGAATACTGGGAAGAAGGAAGGACCTGAAGACATCAAGATTGGTTTAAATCAAGATTGGATCCAATTAAATATTTCAAGATGTGTCAGGGACACAAGTAAACAGGGACCAATTAATCTTCAGCTAAAAATTTCTGATTGAAGGAATTACAACAGGTTTCAAAGGAAAAAGTTATCTATCAGTTCTGAATAGATGCAAACAGGGTGCCAAGGCTTGAAAATTCAAGAAAATGATTTAGAGGAATATAGGAAAGATTTAGAGGAAAATAATCTGTCTTTAGCCATGAAGTACCACAGTATATGGAGAAGGGGAAAGAAGATTTAAATTCAAGGAAATCACTTAAATTCAAGGAGTCAGAAACAGAGGAAAATGCCAAAACCTGTCTTTATCCAGAAGAACCCTACTATAATTCAACAACCAAGAAGAATGGAAAGGATTTAATTATACCTTTACTTGCTACATGGATAAAATCAAGAAATAATTAAGAGGAGAAGATTTAGAAATAAAACAATCAAGACTTCAACAGGACCAACTGGATAACTAGGATTCTCTGGACATTTGTTTTATTCTATATGTGATTATTAGTTTTTTTACTATTTATGTCTCGCAAGATCAATACCAAGAAGAAGAAGAAAAAGAAGAAAAGAAGAAGAAGAAGAAAGATAGGATGTGGAGTCTGATGTCTATGGACAGGAATGCTGTGGACAGCATTAAGTCTGGGGGGGATGTGGTAGTCAAAACCTGTCCTATAGCCATCAGACTCACTTTTCTAGTGTAACAACAGCTCAAACCATCAAGATAACCTCATAAATGGATTCTAAATCACAAATAACCCATAGTAGCTCAATCAAAGTACCCCTCTATCTCTCATGGATTAGAAGATACAGCCCAAGAAACCTTCAACTGTGGCAAACTCATACCCAACCAGGTGTCACATCTCTGTGGAAGACATAAGGCATACCTAGTAAACCCTCAAGTACATACCAGTGGAAGCTTATCCTCAAGACCAGGACCACACAACAACCAGTCCAGATAAGAATACAGCAATACAGATCCAGGAGGCAGTGCAATCAGTCAGATCCAGTCACCTTATCAAATACAGAAATACAGATTCAGGAGGCAGTGCAACCATTCCAGATCCTATCACATCATAACCATACAGCAATACAGATCCAGGAGGCAGTGCAACCAGTCTAGATCCAGTCACCTCATCACCATACAGCAATACAGATCCAGGAGGCAGTGCAAGCAGACCAGATCCAGTCAACCCATCAGCAAATACACAAACCAGAGGCTGTGCAGAGGTATAAAGGAGCACTATATGCAAGAGGCTATGCAACAATACATACATGAGGCTTTTCAGAGGCATACAGGGACAATATATGCAGGAGGAGGTCAAACCAGTCTCAACCAAAACCAAACAAACATGCAAGCATACATACAAGAGGCTGTGCAGGAGCAGATACAAGACCAATAAATACAGGAGGCTGTGCAGGAGCAGATACAAGACCAATAAATACAGGAGGCTGTGAAGAAGCAAATACAAGAGCAATAAATACAGGAGGCTGTGCAGCAGTGTACAAGAGCAATATATGCAGGAGGAAGTGGGACCAGACTTAAGAAGAACAAAACAAGCCACCAGTATTGCACAGCAATACATGTAGGTAGAATCAAGTAGCACTGAACAAACTACCAGTACAGCACAGCAATACATCTTATCAGTACTACACAGCAATTTATGCAAGGCTGTGCATGCAGAAGACCCCTGTATAAGTTTTTCCAACGAGCAGAAATGCCTCATGTATCTGTACAACATTTTTCCAACCAGCAGAAATGCCTCATGTATCTGTACAACATTTTTCCAGCCAGAAGAAATGCCTCATGTATCTGTACAACTTTTTTCCAACCAGCAGAAATGCCTCATGTAACTGTATCTCACTGTTCCTCACCAGAACAGGGAGATCCCTCAGGGGAATCCTTGAGCACCCCCTGAGGTAGGATTTTTCTATTTAAGGAGGCCTCTCTGCCCTATCCAAGTTGTATCATCATGCCATCTGGCCTAGTTATCACCCATCCCTACTCAACCCATCAACCCATCTATCTGTGGTACCTACCCAGATAAAATATTAGTAGTGAATCAGTTATAAAAGGAACAGAAGAAATCAGAAACCAAGTTATTACCCATCTTTAACCAATTAAACCACCCATCAGGTGCTTGAATAAGGGTTCTTCTGTGACCTAAATATTCAGCCCCATATTAAAGAAACCCCACCCATTAGTTAATAAATAACCCTTACAAAGAAAGAGAGCACAACAAAAGGAAACTACCAACCTTTCCTCTTCCCAGCCCCCTGTGGGTAAACCCATACTTGGGTCCTCTCTTGAACCAGCCCTTTGATAAACCCTTGAACCCTTTAATATTGGGGTATTGGTTAAGATCAAACATATCTGATCAATAAATTAACCAATAGTCCAATACATCTGGTCTATTCTTCAACAAATCCTACCAATATTACAGTTAATAATTAATCTAGGTCTGATCTGAGACCTATATTAAGTCTCAAAGAAATCAGCCATTAATTTAAATAAATTATTTTGCAGACTTACTATAGTACTGGAAGGGCAGGCAATTCAAAACCACTCTTTGTATATACTAATACTCCAAAGGAGTAGGAGTAATACTAAATTCACCTTCAAGGACTGCCAGAAAGCTATTTGCTAGTTTTATTTATATAATCCCACAGGAGTCTCTACACCGCTTTGTTCCTTGGATTCTGGTCGTTGGGAAGCAGATTTCCCTGGTCATCCTCCCAAAAAAGTTCTAAAGGGAAAGCAGAAGGAGAACTCTCATTCCTCTCAGCCTCATTCTTTATTGGATTAGTTGATCCTACTGACAGTTGTAGTTCCTCTCAGCCTCAGACTTCAACTTATGGATCAACTTCAACCTAAGAGGCATGTTTTTTGTTTTCCTCATCATCTCTTCCTCATCTAAATAAGATCAAAATTCAAAAACATAAAAAATCCAAAAATTCCAAAAATATTTCTTCTCTCTCTGGGTCTGTTGTATCTTCTTTTCTTTTTTCCCTTCAGCCTGATCAATTCTCCTCTACTCTGGTTTTGAATCTCCGCAATGAGTCTGAACAAGATCCCAATCTTGATTCCTTTCTTGGTTGTTTTGGTATGAAGGAGTATGGTTTTAAGTGGAGGCAATGTGGGGTAGAAGTAAGTCCTCCCAATTGTGCACCATCAAGGGGCTCTACTACTGTCATTTTCAAGAATCTACCCTGTGCCACACATGTGAGCAATGTGTTAGCTTTTGTATCCTCTTTTATGGAAAAGGCACCTTTCAAGGACAAGGCGGAACATCAAACTTGGAAGATTTTGGAACTTGGCCTAAGTTTTTGTAGTCAGGTCTCACTGGTCAATGCTTGGAGGAAGAAAGGATTCCTCTCTTTTTCCACCAAGTATAAACCAGTTGCAAAAAAGGTTCAACCAGTCAACCAACCAATGCCTCTCAACCTCAACCCTCCTCTTATGCGCCCCCCACTATCCCGTGATCCTTACTGTGGTTTACCTCAATCTCTTACTGGTCCATTCATCCCCTCTGGCCGTGTCACTGAAGAACGTCTGAAAGTGGTCAACTTTGGTCTAGATGGATGGCTCCTTCCTGATGAGTTGAATTTGATAAAAAATGTCTTAGCCCTTAGGGAAAAATATATTGCTTTCTGGGTAGAAGATAGGGGTCTCTTGAAAGAATCCTATGGCCTCCCTTACATTATCCCTGTAGTAGAACATGATCCCTGGAAAAAGAAGAAGATCCCAATCCCTGCTTCTAAAATTGACAAATTCATCAAGTTGGTCCGCAAACAAGTCCAAACCGGTTTATATGAACAATAAACTTCTAGCTATTCAAGTCCTGTTTTCTGAGTTCTCAAGAGTAATGGTAAACTTTGAATAGTTCATGATCTCCAGCCTCTAAATAAGGTTACTATTAAAGACTCTGGTATTCCCCCTGCTACTGAAGAATTTGTTGAATACTTCTCTGGGAGAGCTTGCTATGGTCTTAGTGACATTATGGGTGGCTATGACAAACAATCCTTACATCCAATTTCTTGTCCTCTCACTACTTTCAATACTCCTCTTGGACGTTTCCAACTTACTCAATTACCTCAATGTGCCACCAATTTGGTTGCAGTCTATCAGGCTCAGATGGTTTGGATCCTCCAGGATGAAATACCTGATCATTCTGGTATCTTTATTGATGATGGCGGGATTAAAGGTCCAGTATCTGATTATAACAATGAGATCTTACCCTGGCATTCAGGAATCCGTTGATGCATCTGGGAATATGCAACCACTCTGGAAAGGATCCTTTTTCAAATCAAGGATTCTGGTCTCACTGTCTCTGGATCCAAATTGGCTGCCTGTGTCCCTGATTTCAAAATTGTTGGTCATGTGGTCTGAAAGGAAGGAAGAAGGATGGCTCCATCCAAAGTCAACAAAATTCTCTCCTGGCCTACTCCCATCAATCCAACTGAAGTCTGAGGTTTCTTAGGTGTTGTAATCTATGTTAAAATCTTTATCCCTTCAATATCCAAAATTTGCATTCCCTTGTGTTGTTTAACCAGGAAGGATGCTGAATGGTTTTGGACCCAAGCTTGTGAACAATCATTTCAGATGCCCAAAAAAATTGTTGGAAAAGACATTGTTTTGAAGGAGATCACTTATGGACCTAGGGCTGGCAAGATCAACCTGGCTGTGGACTCTAGTTATCAATCTGTTGGGGCTGTCCTTACTCAGGAAGATGAAAATGGTTTGGATTGTCCTGCTCTGTATGAATCTCTTCTTTTTTCAGAGGTGGAATCCAGGTACTCCCAGCAAAAACTGGAACTTTGTGGTGTGGCCCAAATGTTGAAGAAGCTCCAAACTGTTCTCTGGGGTCAACATTTTGAGTTACAAGTCAATGCACAATCCATTAACAAAATGATCAATGCCCCCAGTCTTCCAAACTCTCCAATGACTTGTTGGGTGGCTTTCATCCAGCTGTTCTCCTTTGATATTGTTCATAGGCCAGGAAAATCTTTCACCATGCCTGACGGTGTGGCGCCCCATCCTGGACACCCTGGCCATTTCAACTCTTGACAATGACTATCTCCCAGTTATCCAAACCGGAGTGTCCCTTCCTCCTCATTGTATCAGTTCCACTTGACTTTACAATTACTCAAATTGGATCACCATTGTCTATAGTCTCACCAACCTCATTGTTCTCTACCTCCTCACCTTCACTCAACCCAAGCTTAACCATACGATCCCAACCTTTTTCTCCCTATCCCTCATCACCTCATACTGTATCATCTTAATCTGCTCAACTTGTTATGCAACTCTCAACTCAAATATCTTCTTTGCATTTTTGATCTTGATTGCCTTTGCCAGAGCCATCATAGCCGCTCAATTACAAAATGCAGTCTTTGGCCTCTCATCTTGGTTTGGATCTCTCTATCTACAAGCCATCCTATCCGGTCAAGGTGCTATTGGTGCCTTTGTCAGCGTCCTCCAACTCTTGTCCAACATCAACAAACTCAACTCCCCCAACAGGCCTTTGGATCCTGAGAAGATCGCAAGCCATATTTGACACACTTCCTTTATCTGTTACTCTCTCTGTACCACATTCAGCTTCTTGGCCCTCATCAGCTTTGGGATCCTCTTGAGACTACCAATCTATTGATTGGCAATCCAATGCAAACACTCCTACACCAAATAACACTTGCCTCAACCAGTGGGGTACAAAGACAATTTGGTAAAGAGACCCTTGCTATCTCCTAACGTGGAACTCATCTCAGAATCTGCACCCATCCCAGCCTCATCCCCCGGCGGATCAAACATCCGGATCCTCAAACAAAAGGCTCTTTAACCATCCACCCCACTCAATTCAGATTCTTCAAGAACTGGTATTGGCCCGCTATCTTCATCCCCATCCATTTTGTGGTCTTCAACTTTGTTGATTGGTTGGGCAAAGTGTTGCCTCAGATCTTGACGAGGCTTTTGGATTGTTTGATCAAGAGGAAATGGACCTTGTACTTGATCAGTATCACTCGGACCATCTTCATCCCACTGTTTCTCATCAGCAATGTCAATTGTAGTTCCTTGTGTTGGAATTCTAAATGAATTCATTTCATTTGTCTTTGAATTTCCTTTTCATATTATATTCATATTCATTTTTTTCTTTGAATGTCATTTCTGTCATTTCATTTCTTTTATTTCCTTTTTCTTTTTCACACACCTGAGTGACCCTGCGCGCATGTCTTCACACGCTTCACTTCTGAAATGCCCCACGCAGTGTAGAAACTCCAGTTCTGCTGCAACTCCTCACTATTTGTATTGCTCAATGTAGTCTCTGTGTTTGCCCTCAGGACACTCAAGTCCTCCATGACGATTGGCCTATTCTTTCAGCAACCTCCAGCGACTCCACTAGTCTTTTCTCAAGCCCACTACTCCGTGATCTTTCTTTGTCTCCTGTTTTGAACTTTCATCTGGCCGCCACTCTTTTGGTTCTTTTTAGGTTCATTTTCTTCTCCTCTTTCTTTTCAGCTGTTTCTGCGTGTGTCAATTTTCTGTCTGATGATCTCAATTCAAATTCTTTTTAGCCTCTAAACTTCTCAGATTTACAGTCCCAAGGCTTCTTTAATCCGACTCAAAAGAACCAAAAGATTCCACCATGTCCGACGATGAAGACAGTTCAAAAAAAAGCAATCTCCCAGTCCTAAACGAGACAAATTACTCTTCCTGGGCATTAAAAATCCGAAGCTATTTGCGCCGTAAAGGACTTCTCGAGTATACCAAAGGAGAGGATGGGAAAGATCCTGTTGTACCAATTACTGCTGCTCAAAAACAAAAAAGCTACAAGGCTGCCAACATCTTAATACAACATCTAGGAGACACAGCTTTCGATGCTGTCATTAATCCCACTAACCAATCCGATCCTATCTCCATCTGGAACGCAATCTCGGAAAGATACGCCTTGCTTTCTACCACTAATCAAGGCAGAATCTGGCTTTCTTTCATACAATACCAGTTCACTGGAGATCTCACTTCTTACATCCAAGAATGCCGCAAACTCATGAACGAACTTGCGACAGTCCAACTTGAAGTCCCTGACGACATTCTTAGTTATACTATTCTCGCCAAACTTCCTTCTCAATTCTATCACGTAGTCAATTCCATCCTATTGAACAATAACTTACTGAAGTTTCCCACCAAAGTTCTGAATAAAATTTGAGAGGTTACTCATCTTGAGTCCACCAGATTGGCCAAAACACCAACACATGAAGACTCCTCCTCCTCCACTGCTCTCTACAAGTCTTCTGATAGCAAGTCAAAAAGACGTCCCAAACATCCCTGCTTGAAAGGTAAACACAATCCACTCGCCGACCATCCCAAAAATCGCTGCTGGATGGTTCATCCCCATCCCAGACCCACCAGTAATCATCAAGTATCTGCTCATCTCACCGACACAGCCGCTTCTTCCCAACCTGCCAATGGAGCCTCCCAAGAACCCTCAGCCTACTTCAGTGCGCAAATCTATCTACAAGACAATTCGCCTCAGTCACTTCCTTTGCTTCCAGTATTGGACTCAGGAGCCTCACACCACATCATCAATGATCCCCAATGGCTTTGAAATCCCAGAAAGACTGCCATCAAGATAGGCACAGGTAATGACAAGAATGCTCTTGACGCTAATGCAATTGGTGAAGCATTTCTGATCAACCATGATGGAATTCGTGTCAAGTTGGAGAATGTGTTATTAGTCCCAAAAATAAACCGATGCCTAATCTCTCTGTCTCAACTCAAATCAAAGAAAGTCATCATCAAGAAGGTGGGATTCTCTGGATCCTCCATCTCCTTGGACAATTTTGAATTGATTGGGTCAACCTCAAACAATCTGCTTGAACTGTGCGGGATCCGATTTGAACATGAAAAGATCGAAGCACTTTGCTCAGCTCCTGCGCCTCCTAACATGCACATCAAACTCAGTCACGCTAGTGATGCCAAACTCAAGATCCTCTTCCCTGACTCCAACCTACCGGACACCTCAAAGTGCAAAACTTGCCATGTGGGGAAGATGATCTCTACACCGTTCAACAGCAGCTTCAAACCAGTCTCTCGAGTTCTGGAAACTGTCCACATGGACCTGGTTGGACCGTTCGCGGTACACTCTCTCGGTGGAAGCAAATACTTCCTCACTATTGTCAATCAGTTCTCAAGATTCAAGTCTGCAGCTCTTTTAAAATCAAAAGACAAAACCCTGGATGCCTTCAAAACCTACGTGAAGAAAGTTGAACAATTACACAATGCCAAAATAGTGAATATCCTGACTGACAACAGAGGTGAGTTCATTGGCCAGGAATTCAAACTCTTTTGCAAAGATGCTGGGATTAATCATCTCCTTTCACCACCATACACTCCGCAACAAAACGGACTTGCAGAACGTGCAAATCGATCTATTCTTGAAAAGACTCGCTGCCTTATGCTGCAAGCCAAAGTAACAAGTAGATTGTGGGGTGAAGCTGTCAACACGGCAGTCAATCTTCTTAACCTGCTTCCCATCTCTTCCAACAACAACTTGATTCCCTACAAAGTTTGGCACAAGCGATCTGTCAACTATCAATTTCTGAAGCCATTTGGTTGTGCTTCCATCGTGTTGATCCCAAAACACCTCAGAAGATCAAAGCTTACTCAAACCGGCTTCAAAGGGGTGCTTGTTGGCTTTGCCAATGACTTCTCCAACTATCGGGTGTTCAATCCATTGACCAACAAAATAGTCATCTCAGCAAACGTTTGTTTTCTGGAAGACGTCTTTGACAGCACCGAGTCCTCCGAACTCGACTCATCAGATCCGCTTCCCAAAATTGACTCTTTTTCCACATCTGAAGAAATCAATTGTGAGGACAAGACTCTGCCTATTCAACTAACGGAGACAAATGACACTACTCCCTTGAATCATTTGCCAAACTCTCCCAGTACTCCACCCACCTCTGATAGAGAAAGCCTAGATTTTGAAATTTCCACCAACAATATCTTGAATCATCCCCGGAGACCTAACTCCCAACTCTATCTAGTTGATATCCATTACGAAGACCCCAAAACCTTGAAGCAAGCGCTAAATAGTAAATACAGGTTGGAATGGATACATGCAATGGAAAGAGAAGTGGACAACATTAACAGCTATGATGTATGGGAGGAAGTGGATGATGTAGGCGATACGACTAAAATCAAATGCATATGGGTATTCAGAACCAAACAAAACAAACGAAATGAAATTGTTGAATTTAAGGCAAGACTCTGTGCACAAGGCTTCAACCAAGTTGAGGGAGTGGACTTCATTAACACTTTCGCCCCTACAGGTGACAAAAGCTCTCTTTGACTTCTCATTTCTCACGCTCTTTGAAACAATCTTAAATTTCATCAATTGGATGTCAAGGCAGCTTTCCTGAACGCCCCATTGGCTGAAAGGATTCATATCTCAACCCCCTCAAACGTGACGGTCCAACAAGGAAAAATCTTACATCTGAAAAAGGCCCTGTATGGACTTAAACAGGCCCCGCAGGCCTGGTACGTTACTCTGAGTCAATGGCTCCTGGACTCTGGCTTCAAGAGATGTAGCAGTGATCACTGCGTCTTCTTCTCCAAAACCACCTGGCTCTACATACATGTGGACAACATTGCAATATTCAGTAAGCACCCTGAGGATTTTGTTTTGCTCATCAGCAGCAGATTCAACGTGAAATATCTTCACAAATCCAAACTCCTCCTTGGCATTAATATCCATCAAGCCCCGGGTGTAGTCAAGCTTTCGCAAGAGTCTTACATTCTTTCCACGGCGGCAGAATATCCCCTCCCCAAGCATAAAGAACACTCAGTTCCATTTGCTCCTCACAGCAAGTTGTTTCCTGCCACCGACATGGAATCAGCCAAATTCGCTAGGTCAGGCCTCAACTACCGCAAGCTTATCGGCGAACTCAACTACATTAGCGTCAACACCAGGCCCAATATTACCTTTGCCGCAAACTACCTGGCGCAATTCCTCAATGCTCCGGGTGTGGTACACTACAACACTGCTCTTAAGGTCCTCAGTTATCTGGCCCATACTGCGAACAAGGGGATTGAGTACACCACTAACTCATCCGCTCCTCTCACTGCCTACGTGGATGCTGACTGGGCCACCTGCCCCACAACTCAACGCTCTATCTCTGGGATCATTTTAACCTGGTTTGGTAATCTAATCACGTGGAAGTCCAGAAAGCAGGCGACTGTCTCTCTGTCAACCACTGAGGCGGAATATAAGTCCGTGGGTGATGGAGTGAAGGAGGTCCTGTGGATGCAAACCTTCCTGAGCAAAGTAGTAGGTTGTAATTTCGACACTCCTACTGTGATTTACAAAGACAATGAAGGCTGCATTAAGTTAGCCATGCAGCAGGCGAATCAAACAAGCTTCAGGTCGAAACATCTCGACTTACGGCACCATTTCATTCAAGAAGAACTTGAAAAAGGAAGAATTCAATTGCAGAAGACGTTGTCAAAAGATAACTGTGCCGACTTCCTCACAAAGGCCCTTTTGAGGATTCCGCTCTTAAATTGTTTGAGTTTCTTGAACGTAAGGTAAATTCAAAGCCAGGGAGGGTGTTGGAATTCTAAATGAATTCATTTCATTTGTCTTTGAATTTCCTTTTCATATTATATTCATATTCATTTTTGTCTTTGAATGTCATTTCTGTCATTTCATTTCTTTTATTTCCTTTTTCTTTTTCACACACCTGAGTGACCCTGCGCGCATGTCTTCACACGCTTCACTTCTGAAATGCCCCACGCAGTGTAGAAACTCCAGTTCTGCTGCAACTCCTCACTATTTGTATTGCTTGATGTAGTCTCTGTGTTTGCCCTCAGGACACTCAAGTCCTCCATGACGATTGGCCTATTCTTTCAGCAACCTCCAGCGACTCCACTAGTCTTTTCTCGAGCCCACTACTCCGTGATCTTTCTTTGTCTCCTGTTTTGACCTTTCATCTGGCCGCCACTCTTTTGGTTCTTTTTAGGTTCATTTTCTTCTCCTCTTTCTTTTCAGCTGTTTCTGAGTGTGTCAATTTTCTGTCTGATGATCTCAATTCAAATTCTTTTTAGCCTCTAAACTTCTCACCTTGGTCTTACTCAGGAGTGATTTGGTGTACTTTGTCATCCTTTCACTCTTTGCCATTTCAAATGGTTATCTGTCAACTCTTGTCATGGTTGCTGGAGTCATGGATCCCATCTTGGAACCCAGCAAAGTGGATTTAGCGGCAACATGCCTTGCCTTTAATCTTACCTCTGGAATCACCGCTGGTAGCTTGATCAGCTTTGGAGTCAAAGCTATTGTCCTCAACTTTTGATACCTTCCTCTCACCTGATTTGAATAAAAAAATAGACAAGAAAAATGAACTATTAGCACCCTTTCTTTGTTGTTATAATGGTTTGTCTGACCCGTCTTCCTCCCCTCCTAGCTCACTGATCTCCCGCGCGTCTTTTCTGTTTCCCATGCGGGTCTCTTCTGTTGCCAGTGCCCGTCAGACACCTGCCGGCGGTCATCCCCGGGTCTCTTCTGTTTCCGGTGCCCGTCAGACACCTGCTGGCAGTCATCCGCGGCCTCAGCAGTTGCCCGGGCCCATCAGGATGCCCGCAGCAGTCCCACTAGCTACTTGCTTGCCCGTGCCCATCATTTGGCACGGGCCAGGGTCTTGATTAGGCTCTTTGGTTTTTTTCTGAGTGCTTGTTTGTTTCTTTTTTTTCCTTTGTTTTCTCATGACACTGATCCTTAAAAAAAAAAAAAAAAAAAAATTCCGCTCTATTTGTAAATCTCTCTTGTAAATAGTCTACAGGCCTCTGGCCTATAAAAGGAGGGGCTCTCCCCTGCTTTTTCTGGGGCATCAGATAGAATCATATCCATTGGAGTGTGTGCCTATGTCCCCCCCATTATTGTGAAATTGAATCCTGATCCTTATCCTGGGTATATCTCTGATTGCCCCCTGATCCATTTTTGACACTGAGTCTTTGCCCCTCTGTCGCTTGATCCTTATCACCAACCAATAGCCTTGCTGGTTGAAGAAAAATTCTGTCTGTTGGAATTTTTGAGTGTTTTATACCACTCCTTGATCCCTTTCTCTGACCATACTGGTCCTGATCCCTGATCATCTTTCTGGAGCCAATCACAATTGATCGAAGAGGTCTTATTAAGCTTAAGACCTGGAGTGTTATAACTCCCTTTATTTTCTTTGGAGTTGCATTCTGCCAGCCTACTCTTGAGTCCCTTGAGAAGTGTTGAGGTTATCCTTGCTTCAAATCAGTTACTGTTTGCTTTTAGAGCTTCTTAAACATAGTGTTTTGTCTTTTACAGCCACCCTCAGTTATCTGGTACCCTTCAAGCGCTTGATTGCAGAGAGTTGGGCAGGTTCATTGAGAACCTGGAGGTTGGTTGGGTTTGAGTTGATCATCCCCAATCTCCTGCTGATGACCAGAGTTATTAGCTTGTGGGCATTGTTTACATACAACAGCTTTTGTTCTTTGAACTCTAAGCAGACTTTAACTTCTTTTGTTCAAGTTTTTACCTGCATAATCTTGTCTCAGATAGTGCTGTTCCATTGCTACCAAACTATTATCATCTTTATCCTCTACTACTTGATTCCTCATTTACCAGGTTCTGGACCTTGATCTTGGTTACATTTAAATATTTTTGTAACACTCAGGAGGGAAGCCTAAACAGCACCTTTCCCCTCCACAGAACTGCCACGGCCTAGCACCATTTGGAGTCTTACAACGGTTTATCTTGACGCCCTCTTGGAGATGAAGAATTGGATGTTGGAGTGGATTTTGACAAGGAGGAACCCTTAATCCATCCTGTCTTCACCTTTTCCTCTCAAGATTATTCTGGCTTCCAACAAGTTTTCTGGATTAAATTAGAGCAGTATCTCTCCACTCTCCAAAGGCCTCCTGATCTCTCTGCTAAAGATTTTCAATCACTTAAAAGGAAGTCCTCCAATTTCTTTGTCCAGGGTACTAGGATTATGAAAAGAGGCAACCCTTGTGCTCTTATTGTTGTCACCATCCCTTTCAAACAAGATTCAATCCTTGAAAGTCTCCATGCAGGCCTTGGTCATTGTGGAGAAACCAAAACTTATTGTCAAATATCCAAACAATTCTGGTGGCCATCCTTGAAGAAATAAGTCTCTCAATGGTGCAAGAGTTGTGAAGTATGTCAGAAACATGATCTTAGGCGCCCAGCCGAAATTTTTTATCCCACTGGAGAGCCCACTGTCTTTGGTAGGGTTGCTATGGATGTGGTTCATATTAACGCTGGTGGAGCTAAGTACCTCATAGTGGCTAGAGATGATTTTTCTGGATGGGTTGAAGCTAAATTCCTTAAGAACCTTGGCTCTGAACCAGTAGCAGCCTTCCTCTATGAGACTTGGAAAATGCATTACGGTTTGGCTCAATCTTATTCAACTGATGGTGGTTCTGAGTTTGGCCGCAAACTGGCTGAAATGATCCAATTGATTCCTGGTCAACATAGGGTGACCACCCCTTATTATCCTGAAGGTCAAGGCATGGTGTAAAGAGGCCATTCTCCTTTGAAGGCTGCTCTTGTCAAGCTGGCTGGTGAAAGTGGAATAAATTTTTGCAAATTTCTTCCTCTGGTCCTCTTCTCTGATTTAATTTCAACTAAACAAACCACTGTCTAATCACCTTATGAAATTATCTTTGGAAAAAGGGCTTTCCTTCCTCTTGATTTGAATATGGAATCTTTCTTAGGTATTTCTTGGGAAAAGGTTTCTTCCACCACTGATCTATTAGTTGCCAGATCCAAGCAACTGGAGAAAAGTGAAGATGTTTGTGAAAGAGATTATCAGAAGATGATGGAGTCAAGAGAAAAATCAGTCCAGTATTGGGAGGATAAGCACTCCAATTGGATCAGGGATCCCTTGAATCCTGGGGATCTAGTCTTAGCTTATAATTGATCCTTGGAAACTCAGTGGGGAAAACTTTTCTCTAACTGCTGGAATGGTCTTTATCAAGTGGTCCTTCAAGTCAGAGGTGGATGATATGTTTTGAAGGAGCTGAATGGTACTCACATTGCTAGAAGGTTCTCTTCTGATCAGGTCAAGAAATTTCATTGTTGAGGAGTGTTAAGTCTTAGCAGGCTTTTCCCCCGTGGTGGTCTTGCGGGGCTGAATGCTCCTCTTGGGTCTTCTTCCCCCCGGGCTATCCGCGCGCTATCTTCCCCACATTGGGGGACCTCACTTGGCAACAACTTAAACACTCAGATGGTGGGAAGGACCCAGTCACTACGCTGGGCTCTCACTCAATCTTTACTTCCCTTTTCCATTCCTCTTTCTTTGATCCTTTTCTTTTCTTTTCTTTTTATCTTTTCTCATTCTACTCTTCTATAATCTCCTCCAAGAATCAACCCTTGATCCATCTAAATCAATCCAATACTCTACTCCAAGAATCAATGCTTGATACGCCCTAACCAATCTGTTTCTATTGACACCACTGATCCCTGCCTGGAAAGACCCCAATCTCTCAAGCCTTCTTGATAAGAATCTGTCTGATCCTCCAGCTATCCAGTCTGTCTTGCCAACCTTGTCTCTCAGCCCTTCTTCTCTCAATACAAATTGCCCTCTCAGAATACCTTCCGCCGTCAACACATAATCTCTGGCTATGCTGTAGGATCATCTTTATTTTTTTCCTTCCTTAAGTCTCTGTTTCTATCAGTATCTCTGTTCTTTTACTTTCTCTCTTTTTGTACAGCCTATGCTGGTTCTAAGTCATCAAGAAATCTAAAGTTATCTTATCATGGTTAAAAGCCAAAAGCCCTACAATCAAGTCTAACCAAACCAATCATGAATGAACCAGCTGGGGCGGCCAATTACTTTCATCAGGTGGAGCTCAAATCCTCCATGGACGCTATTCCTCCCCTGAATGAAGAGAACTATTTGATATTGCGGGATAAAATGCTTATGCTATTCAACTTGAAGGATATCAAAGACGCTATTACCCGTAATTCCGGCCCCATGTCCTCAAAACAAGACAGAGAAATCCAAGAAATAATCCTATCCAAACTGGACAGTACAACTCACGCGAATGTGGTAAACTCTACCAAAATAACCTCATCTAAGCTCCTATGGGCGGAAATCACCAGACAATTTACCTCCTCCAAAACTACAAATAGGGCAAGAGTATTCAACCATTTCCTCCATTCAGCTTTCAACGAGCACACCATCAAAGGATTCATTACCAAAATGAAAAAGGCCATTACAAGAATGACAGACATAGGAATTGAGCTACCCAAGGACATCCTTGCATACCTGGTCCTATTCAAGTTTCCTCCAATCCTTGAGAACCTTAAACAACAGATTATACATGTTGAAAAACACATGACAGTAGATATGGTCTTTAACCACCTTACACAATATAATAACAAGAGAAAAGCTCAATAAAACTCTAATAGATCAACCACAGATGTTTTGTTATTATCAAATAAGGCTAAAATTCACAAGGACAAGAGGAAACCCAGGATGAGATGCCGAGAAGGGTATCACAATCCTAATGCACCACACTCAGAAGCATCCTGCTTCCATCTTCATCCCCAGATTGCACCGGAGTGGTGGACCAAACAACAAAACGAGTGGAGGAACAAATCTAAGAAGACTCCCACCATCAACTACCATGCACTATTAACCCTCTGGATCAATGCGGACAACAACCCCCAATCTCCTTCTAGACTGCGGAGAAAACGTTCATATATTCAACAATGTCAAGTACTTCTCCTCAATCAAGCTTCAGGAAGGATCAGAAGAAATCAAAACAGGGAAGTTAGAAGCTAACCTTAGAATACGCGGAACCGGGATGGTGAAATTGGAATGGAGAGACTCCATGATCACCCTTGAAGGTTGCGTCTATGTACCGGATATTGTAGTAAACCTCATCAGCCCTGGTCTGTTGGCCAAAAAGGGGTGTAACCTCACTCAAGTTCAAGACAGATTCTCTGTTACTCAAAACGGCCAACCCTTGCTAAAGGGATTAATTCAAGATAATCTATTTGTCATCAAAAAGCCCACCTTGACGGGCCAGCGTCAAACAGTCAACTCTACTAGTCAGTCTCACATCCCTTCTCTATCCTTACTTGAAATCCATGAGATTTACGGGCATGCTTCCATCTCTACGCTCAAACCCATTGTAAAGGATCTCTACACCAATGAAGAACTTCAAAATTTTCAGTGTGGTAGCTGTGTCAAGAGTAAAATCACTAGATCTCCCTTCTCCCACACTTCTACTCCATCAAAAAAACCCCTAGATAGGATTCACCTTGACCTCATAGGGCCAATAACTCCCCAGTCAAAGGTAGGCCATTGCTATATCCTTAAGTTGGTGTATAATTAATCTGGCTACCTAGCAGCTTTCCCATTAACATCCAAGGACAAGGCAACTGATGCAAATATATATCTCCTCAAAGTAGAGAAGAAGAGACTGAATTACTACCCCTCCAAGATTTTCTCAGATAAAGGCACGGAGTTCACTAACTCTACTCTCAAAGATTTTGCCAGGACAAAACATATCAAGCTACAAAAATCGGAACCCTATCACTCACAACACAACGGAAGAGCGGAAAGGGCCAATAGAACCATCATGAAATCCGCCCGTGAAACTTTCTTGTCAACCTGATTAGCAAAAAACTATTGGCACATTATGACTCAAAGCTGCTGCTTCATGCTCAATCAAATCCCGCAAGAAGGTAACCAGCTATCTCCTTGGGAGCTAATGTTTGGTAAAAGCCTTCCTGCTAACTATTTGAAACCCATAGGCGCCTCAGTTATCTATCTTGCAAAACTTTTCCAAAAAGGACGAAAATTTGATGACAAGGGCCTTGAAGGGATCTTGATTGAGTTCAACCCAACCTTCCATTCCTATCTTTTTCTCAATTCACTGGGTGCGGTTATTGAAACTAAGCATGTCAGATTTCTCAAGACCCAACTTAATGGATTCCCTTTCCTTGAATCTCCCAGTCTAGATCTATTCTCTCAGTCCAAAGGTGACGCCAACAAAGCCAACTTCTCAACCAGAGACAAGCAATATGAGATGAGAGGAACTCCTCCCAAATGTCAAGAATCCAACTCTGACTTGGAAGACATCAGTTCCGCAGACAATCACTCTCCCAATCCTCCTCCTGCTCCTGAACCAACTTCTCAGCGGACCAATATAAGGCCCCAAAATGAAATCCGGAAACCTCAAAGATACGGTTTCCACCATTATTACAAGCCTCCCTCTTACAAGGGGGCACAGAAATGTCCCAAATGGCCCAAATGGAAAAAAGCTGCGGATGAAGAATTAAACTCTATCAAGTCCCAAGAAGTTTGGGAAGAATACTATGAAGAGCCCAACAATATTCTAAATACCACGTGGGTTTTCAAGGTTAAAGAAAACAGCCATGGCAAACCTGCGAGGTACAAAGCCCGACTATGCGTGCAAGGATTTGATCAAGTCCAGGGCATAGATTACGATGAAACCTGGGCCCCAACCGGTAAACTAGGAGCTCTGCGCCTCACCCTGATCTATGGCCTCAATAATAAGATGACTTTCACTCAATTCAACGTGAAGGGTGCCTTTCTCCATGCGCCTCTAAACAAAATCGTAATAATTAGAACCCCTGAAGGATCCAACAGAAAATCACCCTTCTTAAAATCAAAAAAGTCTTTATACCGCCTTTGACAGTCCCCAAAGAACTGGTACCAAACGCTTACAATGTGGATTAAACTTCAAGGCTTCCGTGAATCTACAAGTGACCCATGCTTGTACATCAACTCAAAATCAAAGGAGGTTATTTATTCCCACATTGATGATCTCATCCACGTTGGAAACTCTAATGTCTTTGCAGAGAACTTCCTGACCAAGTTCTTAAATTCTTCATGCCATCCTCCAAATACAATCCTTGGCATGTTAATGGAAATCAAAGAAGACTCAATTCTACTCAGTCAACCAAGTCATATCAATCAAGGATTAGAAAATCTGGCACTCACCAAGTGTAAAGAAATCAACTCTCCATTGACTTAAAATTTCCATCTCAAACCCGCTATGGATGAGGATCATGCAGAGTTTGCTCTGCTCAATATAAACTATTGTTCAGCTATTGGAATTCTGAATCACCTTTCTCAATACACCCATCCCAAAATTGCCTTTGCGGTCTCTAGCCTGGCCCGGTTCAACAATAAACCTGGGTTATCTCACTGGAGAGAGGTACGCAAATTATGGAAATATCTGAAGACCACTAGGGACCTAAAGCTCACTCTCAAGTACGATCCCTCTCAAAAAATCATCTCAGCCTATAGCAACGCTACCTGGGGCAATGACCCGACATTTTGCAAGTCTCAAACCGGGTACATCATTCTCCACAAAGGCAGCCCGGTCATTTGGAATTCATCAAGAAAAAGGAATATTACTGACTCATCTACTGAATAAGAACTCAACGCTCTCATGGACTGCTACCTTGAGATAAGATGGATTTTTCACCTTATGGGCAAAATCTACGCCTTCCCGGAATGCAAGCCAAGAATTTATATTGACAACAAAGGCCTAGAGGAAAAGATCAAGAAATTTGGCTCTTATTCAAAATCTAGACATATTGACATTAAGACAAAAGGACTATGGGAAGATTTTTCCCTCTACAAATTTGACCTACTTCTCATTCCTACCAACAAGATGATAGCCAACCCATTAACCAAAGCTTCCGCCGTCAACTCCCTCAAGATGCTTCAACAAGAGGTTTTCTCTTAAAAGTCTACAGTAAATTCCTTTTCTTTGCCTCTTACCCGTCACAGGGGGTGTTAAGTCTTAGCAGGCTTTTCCCCCCGCGGTGGTCTTGCGGGGCTGCACGCTCCTCTTGGCTCTTCTTCCCCCGCACGCTATCCGCGCGCTATCTTCCCCACATTGGGGGACCTCACTCGGCAACAACTTCAACACTCAGATGGTGGGAAGGACCCAGTCACGACACTGGGATCTCACTCAAGCATTCCTTCCCTTTTCCATTCCACTGTCTTTGATCCATTTCTTTTCTTTTCTTTTTATCTTTCCTCATTCTACTCTTCTATAATCTCCTCCAAGACTCAACTCTTGATCCATCTAAATCAATCCAATACTCTACTCCAAGACTCAACGCTCAATACTCCCTGACCAATCTGTTTCTATCGACACCACTGATTGCTGCCTGGTAAGACCCCAATCTCTCAAGCCTTCTTGATAAGAATCTGTCTGATCCTCTATCTATCCAGTCTGTTTCACCAACCTTGTCTCTCAGCCCTTCTTCTCTCAATACAAATTGCCCTCTCAGAATACCTTCCGCCGTCAACACATCATCTCTGGCTATGCTGTAGGATCATCTTTATTTGTTTCCTTCCCTAAGTCTCTGTTTCTATCAGTTTCTCCATTCTTATATAATTTCTCTCTTTTTGTACAGCCTATTCTGGTTCTAAGTCATCAAGAAATCTAAAGTTATCTTATCAAGGAGGCAACTTTTCCCAGAAGTAAGTCCTCCCAATTGTGCACCACCAGGGGTCATCTGCTGCGTTTTGTTGTGAAACTCTACTGTATGCCACATATGTGAGCACCTGGGACGCCTTCTTCATTCTGTTATCTCAGCCACTTCCAGGACCTTTTCCTTGGATGGATCAAGCTCCCTTTTCAATCACCCTCAAGATCAAACAGGCGTTTTTCTGTTTCAATTCCTCAGTTTCTTATTTTAAATATATCATCAAAGATACTCAGATACAGACTAGGGACAGTCTGTAAGTTGGTGAGAGATGTGGTGCCCAATCTGGGACACCTGTGGAACATTACGGGAAAAGTAAAATTTTCATGAATTTTTTTTTATAGCCTCCATTTAGATCAAAAAAAAAAAATCAAAATCATTTCTCAGTTCAGTTCCCCGTTCTCAGCCCTCCCTTCTCCTAGTTGTCTAGGAAGATCTCTCAATGCCCAGTGCTTGGACCTATGTTTAAGTCACCCTTGCTTCACGCTGCTATCCACCCTTTTGGAAAACGCACGGATGAAGACCGGCTTGCCTTGAGGGTTTCTGTCCGGCACCGGCACCCCCTAGAGTTATCATCCCTCATCATCCATAAAACCAACAGCCCTATGAACAACCATCTTCATCATCTCAATCCTCACCACTCTCACTGGGATCATCCAATTCACTCCTCACCTCATCATCTCCATCATCATCAGACCTCCAATCTCCCTCAACCAATCCTGCAAACCTATGACTCCCTGCTCTTGGCTCATCAACTTGACCATCCCAAGCTCATTGATCAGGATGTTCATCAAATCCTCAATCTAATCAAGACTTGGGCCACACCCAACAATCAACCATCACCCCCCCACTGCGACAACCAACTTGGCCGTCTCAAGCGCCCGTCTACCTCATCCATCCATCCTCTTGTCACCCATTTATCCATCTCTCTCACTTGGAGCTGCCAAGCATATCCTTAAAACAACCAATATTGACAATCTGATGATCTGAACCATCCTGACCAATTGGATCATAAACCTAAACTCAAACTAGAATTTCAACGCTTGAACTAAGTCCACTGGATCTCTGTCAGCTTGCTACTCTATACAGAGCAAAACTGTCAAATAGTAACACAAAATATCAAAAATAAGAATACCTCAATGAACAAAGTAAGGAGTGAGAAATCCATAAATATTATTACAGGAATGGATTCCTCACCCAAAAGTAGGTAGGGTCACTCACTGACCCCACCCTTGAATTCCAAGTCCTTATATTTTTAAAATAATCAAAAGGAAAAGTACTAAAAATTACAACACCTGTATGGCACTTTTTGGCCATTCTAACATTTCACGCATATTTTCACGTATAGGGTTTACACCTAAAATTCACTCAGAATTGAGGTGTTTTGTATATTTCAGGAGTTACACGCGGAAATGTGTTATGTCACAATTCCCGCGCGCAGCCTTGCATCATTAAATAACCCTACGTACTAGTAGCAGCAGGATCCTGCGTATTGGAGACCCGCGCGCAGCTGATTCTTCCACGCACGCAGAGGATCCTACCCCGCGCGCATCTGTACTACTGATCCCTGCGCCTGGATCAGTTGTGACCAAATCTGACAACCAGGTACCGCTCAGAAGAGCTACAACCTAGTTAGGGTTGCCTAGTATATGTAACAAACGGAAATATGCATTACTAATGATCTAAAAAGATCAAAACTTAAATAAAATTAATGAAAATTGAGTTTTAAACATTTTTTAATAATAAATCAAAGATCAAGGACTACCACGTAAATCACTGATCTTGATCTTTGAAGACCACCAAACACTACAAAAAGTATTAATAAAAATTATTAAAAATTTTCTACATGATCAGCAGATGATGGAAAATCAGTAAACACCCACATCTGCACGCTTTAAATCAATATCAATAGTAAAAATGAAGGATGAGTACAGAAGGATCAAATTTATGCCATAACAGATTAACAGATCCTGTGGCTAAAATAGTACAGAAATCCAGCAGATCTAAGGACAGCTGATTGACAGCACCAAGCGGACGTACTAATCTTGCCCTGACTGGCTTGCCAGCCTCAGCCCACGAGAAGAACCCTCTCTACGTGCCCTGAGAAGACCAAAATCACCCCAAAAAGGTATTTATAACAGACCTCTTTTTATCCATTAGAAGTTAATCAGTTTACCAGGAATTATTGTTTATCAATCAGACACTGTGTCATTGTTAATCAAGTGCTTATATGAAGATAAGCAAGTGATTTATGACTTAGTCTGCAGTAGTATTATTTTACCTTTATAACCAATCAACCATTGAAGTTTAGTCAAGCAATCTACCCCATCTGCTCTGAAACCCTTCCAATTATTCCAGGATTTTTGTGGTAAAGTGCTCAGAGTGAGTGTTACCCTTCCTGTCTAGGCTGCTTGTGCTGTTAAAGCCCGGCCATCAGTGGAATAAGTCCTTTCTGAGGCACCCATATTTATTCCAAGGTTCTTAAAAACTGCCTAAGGAGGCCCCTTGAAGAGAGGTTGCTAGTCTGTAAAGATCCCCAGTAGTATAATACTGTGGCCCCTCTTTTATATTATATTGAAAACCATTTACTACCAAACCAATTAGACCTTGCAACTGCTCTTATTTGAGCTTCTAAGAGTTTATTATTGGAATAATAATTATTATTATCATTCCAGCATTTTTATCACTCTCTGTAGCTAAAGGACTGCAAGGTTCCTGGTATCAGAGAGCTGACAACTGGGGGTCTGGCTGGGAAATATCCTTAAATAATTAATTTTTAATTGTTTATTCCTTGGAAAATTCTATTTATTTTTAAAAAATAAGTTAACATACCTATAACATATATTTTTGATCATTTGTTTCTCTAGTGGATCTTAAGACCAAAGGAGAATTGATCAATTATTATTTGAACCTTCTTAAAAAGAAAAACAAATAAAAACTCCGTAACTTTGTCCCTGTTATTATAACTCCTGAGAAACAACAGGAGAAATTGCTTTATTATAAGCAGCAGGTTATAAAAGACAAAGAACTCAAGCTTGAAAGAATTATCAATTTCAATTCTTTATTAAGGAAACATAAGGAGTGGAAGATTTATCCAAGGAAGCTTTATATTTATAAACTAAATAATCCTGAAGATAAAGCAAAACCCAAAAATAATAAAAGTGATTATTTTTTTCTAAAAATCACCTTATCACGTAAAAATACAAAAAATATATTAAGCTTATATTTTTTTATCCATCTCAGTGGATTTTGTTTTTGGTGATATCATTGACCAGGACCTCCTAGAGGACGTCTTAGACAGTGTACCATTGGATTTACCCTTGGATTTATCCAAGGATCTGATCGGAACTCACTCAGACCCTGTTGGAATACCCTCCAAGGTCAGTTGTGATCCCAACCAAGTGTTGGTACCGTTGAATTTAACTCTAAGTAAGTTAAAATATTTATAAAAAATTATTAAAAATATAAAACACACAAAAAATATTATGTTATAAATTTAAAGTCTTTTGTCAAAGTTTTGACCAAAGACTTACACATTTTTTTGGTACTATGTATCAAAATAGGCGCAACACCCGTGCAACTGGTAGAGCCCCGTCATATGGATTTCTGCCTGGAGGAACCCGTATGCGCAAGGACTCCAGTTGCAAGCGCAATGAGGGGACTCAAACCCGTGACCATAGCCTCACACGGGACAACAACAGCGACAACCGTGGCCACCAACTCGACCAACAAACCATTGGAGAGCCATCCATTGCCCACCAGGTTATCTCAGGAGGGTACAGGTCCTCCTATGCCACCCCAGCTGGACTCAACCAAGGAGGAAAGGGTCAAAGTGTTAGTGAAAGAGCACTTGAGCTATTGGGAACAATTCAGGTTGGCTCAGACCCAGGAGGATCAACCAGGTATGAGAAAAGCCATTTCTCAGGCAAAGAAATCTAAGATTTCTCTGCAAAGGTTGATCCCAAAGAAAGAAGTAGAAGGCTAGGTGCAGAACTGGAATCCTTGGGATCAGTTAGCTTCCTTAAAGGGAAAGGACCCCAAAAAGAAGAGGTCCTCAGACCATCAGAAGTTAAGGAACCCAAAGGATTGGGACAACATAATATCCTTAGCCCAGAAGTGGAAAAAGGTGTACCACAATTAGATGTAGAAGCTCTTAATAGCTTTTCTGTAAATGTGTCTCACAATTTTACTATTATTAGCCAATGCTTTGACAAAGTTTATCACCAATTGGACAAATTAAGTTCAAGTATTTTTAGAGTGATTGACACTCAGTCTCAGATTATGAGAATTGATGAGTTGGAAATACAACAAATCAAGGATAGTATAAGAGCTAGTAAGTTTGAACTGATGAAACATATTGATGACAATCAATCAATTCTTCAGGAAGATATTCTTGCAACCATAGACCAGCTTAAGGAAGAAGTTAAGAAAACTAGTTCTACTCCTTCAGCTCATCTGACTAAAAAAATTGACTTATTAAGCAACAAACTTGATTTAGAGTTAGGTATGATTAAGAATGATCTCAGAGATCTTAAGATCAACTCTACTAACTCTCCGGTAATTGATCTAGAAGAGACTAGACCTTCCAGGTTCACCAGTACTCCTAGTGTTCCTCCCAGAACCAGGATAACTAGGAATGAGTCTTCCAGACCCAGTCCTACTCCTGAGATGGAGCAGGCCTTGATACTATTTCCTGCCATCACAGAATGGCCTAAATTCTCCAGAGAAGGAGAATACAACCATTTCAGTTTCATTAAGTTTATTGACTATACTCTTTCTTCCTACAAGCTCCCTGAGGCAATGGCTGTGGTAAGATTGCCCAGATCATTTGAAGGAGTAGCTCTTGATTGGTTTATCAATAAAAGAGAAGAAGTTGGATCTTTATCCTGGGTTTCTTTGAAAGAATTGATCAAAGTGCAGTTTGGTACCAGGATTTGGAAAAGAAAGATGATTAAAACTTTTGAAACTTCCCAGTTTGATCCATCCAAGGACAAACCTCATAAGTGGTGCTTAGACCAGAAAAAGAGGTTGGACTGTTTTTATCCTGATGCTGATAAAGAAGAAGTCAATGAAAGACTCCTCAACTTATTTCCCGGAAAAATCAACCACAGTGTAAGGTTTAGAATGCCTATGGATTCAGATCTTTCCACCTTGATAGGTGTATTGGAAGAGACTATTGAAATGAATGGTCTTGATAAAAGGGTCAATAGACCTCCAAGGGAACAAAATACTAGGCACAGGGAAGGATATACTTCCAAAAATAAGGAATCCCGTTCTACTAATCCATCTACTTTGGAAGTCAAGAAGACTCCAGAATCAAAAGAGAAAGTGTGTTGGAACTGTAACCAAACAGGACACGTAAAACCTGATTGTCCTCTACCTAGGAAAAGGATTAATCTTATTGAAGGAGAAGAGTATGACAATCCTGACCCTCACCTTGATGATACTGAAGGATCACTCTCTGATTGTGATCTAATAATCACTAACCTTATCAATGTTATTGAAGGTAGTATTGAGTCTTCTCTGGACATAAATTCCATCAATGAGGATTCTAACTCACTTCAAAAATGGAATCCCAACATGAAGATTCACCACATCTCTGAGGCTAAGGCTTTGACCCTAAAACCTTCTGCCGGTAAAAGTTACACTCCTCCAAACATGCTATGCTACTGGTTTAATACAAGGTTCCCCTGTTAAGTTACTTCTAGAAAGTGGAGCCTTTTGCTTGTGTGTTGGTTCAACTTATCTGGAGAAACAAGACCCAAAATGGAAACTGAACTTACTACCGGTACCTCAGGCTAAGTTCAGCATTTGTAATTCTGCTCTCAATGCTGTTGGAGTATGGTCTTCTGATATCATACTCCCTCACTCTAAAGGATCACTCAGACTGAAAATTGAATTTGTAGTGCTCCAAAACGGAGTATGTGATTATTTTATCCTTGGGAATGACTCTCTTTGCCTATATGGTATAGATGTATTCCAAAGCAAAGGTAGATACTTCACCTTACAAGGAGACTGGAATAAGAAGTTCCAAATATGTCATTTCAATGCTCAAACTTCTGATTTGACTTATGAAAAAAATTTAGAGAAGTTCAATCAGGAATAATTTTCTCAAGCTTCTTTGAATTCCCTTCTCAATGAAGAACAGAAACAGGATATCCTACAAGTATGCTTTGAAAATCAGAATGCTTTCTGTACCAAAGATCACCCCATTGGTAACATGAAAGGACATGAAATGATCCTAACTCTAACTATTAAGCCTCCTTACCCACCTAACCTCGGGAGACCTGCTTACCCTTTGAGTCCAAAATCTAGAGCTGCTCTGGAAACCCATATTCAAGAGTTGGTTGACTTAAAAGTCTTAAGGAAAGTAGGCCACAATGAACAAGTGGATATTACTACCCCAGTAATTATAGCTTGGACAATGATAAGTCAAGAATGGTTGGAGATTTTAGAATGCTTAACAACTACACCCAAGCTGATTATTATCCAATTCCAAGAATTGACCATGCTCTACATAACCTGTCCAAGGCTAAGTACATAACCACCATGGATATGCTGAAAGATTTTCACCAAATACCTATCAGCCCTGATAGCCAGAAATTCTTGATAATTATCTGTCATTTGGGAATTTATGAGTATCTTAGGATGCCTTTTGGTATTAAAAATGCTCCTTCTCATTTTCAAAGGATGATGGATACAGTCCTAGGATTATTCATCAGACAGGGATGGATGATTGTATACATTGATGATGTTATCATTTACTCTGATCATTGGGACACTCACATGGAGAAATTAAGGCTAGTCCTCAAAACCATCTCAGCCATAGGATTGAAAGTATCAATGAAAAAGTGTAACTTTGGCTACGGGGAACTCAAAGCCTTAGGACACATTGTCTCTGGACTAACCTTAGCTGCTGACCAAAAAAAGATAGCAGCAGTAATGAATAGGCCTATGCCTCAGAATAAAACTGAACTCCTATCCTTCATCAGCTTCTGCAGCTACTATAGGAAGTATTCACCAAAGTTTGCTCTTCTAACCAAATTTTTGTATGAGATCTGCAAAAACACCACCATGTTTGAAATGACTCATGATAGAGTCAAGAACTATGAGGAACTCAAAATTGCAATGACCTCAGCTCCAGTACTGATCCAGCCGGATTACTCTAAACCTTTTAAGCTCTACATAGACGCCAGCATGGAAGGGCTAGGAGCTGATTTACACCAGGAAGTCATAGAAGATGATAAACCAGTGGAAAAACCTATACTCTTCATATCTAGACAAATTAAAGATACTGAGAAAAGGTACGGTGCAAGCCAAATGGAATGCCTGGCCTTAGTATGGGCCCTAGAGAACCTCCATTATTACTTAGAAGGCAATAACTTCACTGTTATTACTGACTGCAACGCTGTCAGAACCTTGATGAACATGAAGACTCCTAGCAGGCATATGTTGAGATGGCAGATAGCTATACAACAGTACAGTGGACAGATGACCATAGTTCATCAAGCTGGGACTAAAAATCAGAATGCTGATAGTTTAAGCAGGAATGCATTACCCAATGACCCAAGTAACCCTGCCTTTGATCCAGAGGATAATGAAATCTTCCCTATCCTTAATATTAACAGGTTAAACATTGAAGCTCCTATAATGGGTATCCACGTTTGTGAACTAAATGAATCATTGTTCAACTCTATCAAAGAAGCTTACAGTTCTGGCATTAAGACTCTGATACCTATTATGGAAAGTAATTCTCCACCTCCTGAATTGATCAATAGCCTACCTGAACCTCTTTTGAAACCATACAAAGCCGGAAGGTTCACCATATGGGATGGTCTGGTATACTATAGGCATCAACATTCAAGTGTCATAGTCTTAACTAAGGATAACCATATCAAACATTTTCTGGCTGAGTGCCATGATAACTGCTCATCTGGTCATTTGTCTGCTGATAGAACCTTGGATAAGGTTAAACAAACTGCTTGGTGGGTTAATTGGAGGGACTCCACTATACATTACTTTACCAGTTGTGAAACTTTTCAGAAGTCCAACAGGACTACTGGGAAACGGAATGTACTACTGCAAAAGATTGCTGAACCCAAGAAAAGATGGGAGATCATCAATATGGACTTTTTAACTGGACTACCACCAGGAGGAGCATATTCCTACAACTCAGTCTTGGTCATTGTGGATAGGTTCTCCAAGAAAGCAAAGTTCCTACCTAATCGCAAGGAAGACACTGCTATGGAAGTTGCCCTATTATTTTGGAACAGACTCATTGCTGATGTTGGAGTTCCCAAGATTATTATCAGTGACAGAGATCCTAAATTCAACTCTGAGTTCTGGAGGAATCTAAATGATATGCTTGGAACCACCTTAGCTTTCTCTACCGCTTATCATCCTCAGATGGATGGATTAGCTGAGAGGATGATTCAGACCCTGGAAGACATGCTCAGGAGATTCTGTGGCTTTGGACTAGAGTACAAGAATTCTGATGGTTATTGCAACAATTGGGTTAGCCTTTTACCTGCACTGGAGATGGCCTACAACAGTAGCAAGCACTCTACCACTAAGGAAGCACCTTACATACTGGAAAGAGGATGGATTCCTAGATGACCCAAGGATAACCTTAACCACCAGCTAACCAATATTCACCCTACATCACTTGATTTCAACAAGATGATAGATGAAGCCAACAAACATGCTGTGAAGTTTGTCCAGGATGCTGTGGAGTATAACCAGCAAAGATGGGATAAAACCCATAAGGAACCTGATTTCAAGATTGGTGATCAAGTCTTGATCTCTACCACTAACTTTAACAACTTGGGTGGAAATAGGAAGCTTAGACCAGCTTTTGTTCGACCTTTCACCATTAATAAACTTCATGGTAAAAATGCTGTGGAAGTAATCCTCAGTGATGAGCTTTCTAGGAAACATCCAGTCTTCCCAGTAAGCCTCATCAAACACTACCACCCAAGGAATGGAGAACATACTCCTTCACCTGCAATACCTGTTACAGAAGAACCGGAAAAGGACAAAGGTGAAATTAGCAAGACCCTTAAGGATAAGAAAGATAGGATCAATGGAAAAGACGTCAGACTCTACCTGGTTAGATACAAGGAAGAATCAGCTGATAAAGATGATTGTTTGCCTGAAAATAATATCCCTGATGGACCTATACACCTGAGGAACTACAGAGCCAACAGGAGACATTACCCCAAATTTTTTTCAGATATAGACATATCTTGGAGCGGGGGAATATCAGCTTGCTACTATATACAGAGAAAAACTTTCAAGTAGTAACACAAAATATGAAAAATAAGAATACCTAAATTAACAAAGTAAGGAGTGAGAAATCCATACATATTATTACAGGAATGGATTTCTCACCCCAAAGTAGGTAGGGTCACTCACTGACCCCACCCTTGAATTCCAAGTCCTTATATTTTTAAAGTAATTAAAAGGAAAAGTACTAAAAATTACAACACCTGTATGGCACTTTTTGGCCATTTTAAAATTTCACACGTATTTTCATGTATGGGGTTTACACCTAAAATTCACTCAGAATTGAGGTGTTGTGTATATTTTAGGAGTTACACGCGGAAATGTGTTATGTCAAAATTCCTGCGCGCAGCCCCGCATCATTACATAACCCTACGTACTAGTAGCAGCAGGATCCCGCATACTAGAGACCCGCGCGCAGCTGATTCTGCCACGCGCGCAGCGGATCCTACCCCCTGCGGATCTGTACTACTGATACCCGCGCCTGGATCAGTTGTGACTAAATCTGACAACCAGGTACCACTCAGAAGAGCTACAACCTAGTTAGGGTTGCCTAGTATATGTAACAAACAAACATATGCATTAATAATGATCTGAAAAGATCAAAACTTAAATAAAATTAATTAAAATTAAGTTTTAAACATTTTTTAATAATAAATCAAAGATCAAGGACTACCACGTAAATCACTGATCTTAATCTTTGAAGACCACGAAACACTACAAGAAGTATTCATAAAAATTATTAAAAATTATCTACATGATCAGCAGATGATGGAAAATCAGTAAACACCCACATGTGCACGCTTTAAATCAATATCAATAGTACAAATGAAGGATGAGTACAGAAGGATCAAATTTGGGCCATAACAGATTAACATATCCTGTGGCTAAAACAGTACAGAAATCCAGCAGATCTAAGGAAAGCTGATTGACAGCACCAAGTGGACGTACTAATCTTGCCCTGAATGGCTTTCCAGCCTCAGCCCACGAGAGGAACCCTCTCTACGTGCCCTGAGAAGACCAAAATCACCCCAAAAAGGTATTTATAATAGACCTCTTTGGATCCATTAGAAGTTAATCAGTTTACCAGGAATTATTGATTATCAATCAGAAACCGTGTCATTGTTAATCAAGTGCTTATATGAAGATAAGCAAGTGATTTATGACTTAGTCTGCAGTAGTATTATTTTACCTTTATAACCAATCAACCCTTGAAGTTTAGTCAAGCAATCTACCCCATCTGCTCTGAAACCCTTCCAATTATTCCAGGATTTTCGTGGTAAAGTGCTCAGAGTGAGTGTTACCCTTCCTGTCTAGGCTGCTTGTGCTGTTAAAGCCCGGCCATCAGTGGAATAAGTCCTTTCTGAGGCACCCATATTTATTCCAAGGTTCTTAAAAACTGCCTAAGGAGGCCCCTTGAAGAGAGGTTGCTAGTCTGTAAAGATCCCCAGTAGTATAATACTGTGGCCCCTCTTTTATATTATATTGAAAACCATTTACTACCAAACCAATTAAACCTTGCAACTGCTCTTATTTGAGCTTCTAAGCGTTTATTATTGGAATAATAATTATTATTATCATTCCAGCATTTTTATCACTCTCTGTAGCTAAAGGACTGCAAGGTTCCTGGTATCAGAGAGCTGACAATCTCATCCCCTCCCCTGTGCTGGAGTTCAAGACAACAGACTTTGGGTACCATGCCCTGGAGTTTGACTTGATCAATACTAGAAAGTGTTCCCTTGAAACCTTGGCCACTCAAAACAATTGTCCATAGAAACTCATCATCAAACACCCAAAGAATATCTATCCTATCACATTCACCCCCTTGATCAAATAGCCCCAATCCACCTTCTAGCTCGTCAATCTCCCGCGCTTCTTGTCTGTTTCCTGCGCAGGTCTCTTCTGTTTCCCAGGCCTGTCAGACACCTGCTGGTGGTCATACGTGGTCTCAGAAGTTGCCCGGGCCCATCGGATGCCTGCGGGTGTCCAACTAGCTACTCTCTTGCCCATGCCCATCATTGGCACGGGTCAGGGTCTTGATTCAACTCTTCTGTCTTTTTTTTTCTGAGTGTTTGTTTGTTTCTTTTTTTGCTTTTTTTTTCTCATGACAATCAATCATTCAAAAAAAAAAAAAAAAAAAACACTCTATTTGTAAATCACTCTTGTAAATAGTCTACAGGGACCCATGGTCTATAAAAGGGGGGCTCTCCCCTGCCTTTTTTAAGCATCCATGGGAGTATGTGCATTTGTTCCCCCTGGTTATCATTAAAATCTAAATCCTCATCCTCATCCTGTGTATATCTATGATGCCCCCCCTGATCCATTGATCCTGAGTCTTTGCATCTCTGTGGCCTGATCCTTATCCCCAACCAATAGCCTTGCTGGTTGAAGAGAATTTGGTCTGTTGGAATTCTTGAGTGTGTTATACCACTCCTTGATCCCTTCCTCTGACCATACTGGTCTTGATCCCCCCTTGATCATCTTTCTGGAGCCAATCGCAATTGATTGAAGAGGTCCTATTAAGCTTAAGACCTGGAGTGTGATACCTCCTTATTATTTTTGGAGTTGCATTCTGCCAGCCTACTCTTGAGTTCCTTGAGAAGTTTTGAGGTTATCCTTGCTTCAAATCAGTTACTTTTTGCTTTTAGAGCTTCTTAAACATAGTGTTTTGTCTTGTACAGCAACCCTCAGTTATCTGGTACCCTTCAAGCGCTTGATTGCAGAGAGTTGGGCAGGTTCATTGAGAACCTGGAGGTTGGTTGGGTTTGAGTTGATCATCCCCAATCTCCTGCTGACGACCAGATTTGTTAGCTTGTGGGCGTTGTTCACATGCAACAGCTTTTTCTTTGAACTTTAAACAAACTTTAGCTTCTGTTGTCCAAGTTTTTCCCACATAATCTTGGCTCAGATAGTGCTGTTCCATTGCTACCAAACTACTATCATATTTATCCTTTACTACTTGATTCCTCATTCACCAGGTTCTGGACCTTGATCTTGGTTTAATTTAAATATTTTGTAACACTCAGGAGGGCAGCCTAAACAGCACCTTTCCCCTCCACAGAACTGCCAAGGCCTAGCACCGTTTGGAGTCTTACAGCGCTCCGCTGCCACAGTTGTCCTTCCTGCAGGTGGAAATTTCCTACTCTCTGCCAAATCCATCTAACAATCTTGGCTAGCATATCATCCGGAAACCAAAGATCCAGCAAATATTAACTGAGGACTGTGTACCTCCTGGACTGCTGGAGCAGAAGTCAAACACCTACTTCTACCACTCCTACCTTAACCATAGGAGCCTCCAAATCCAGTGGTTCCGCACCTTTGTACGGATCATTGCGCCGGTACAAAGCGAGCGCTTCTGGCATAGTAAAAGCCTTCACTGGGACATGTACCACTGTGAAAGAAAAAAACTGAAGGAAAGCAACCCACCTGGTCATAGGTTTGTTTCGCAGCATCAGCAAATTGATCATCCATGCCAGTGCCTCTGCATCCACAAGAAGCATGAAGTGAATCCCCCATAGAAAATTCTGCAACCTCTGCACAATCTTAGTGACCCCGCAAAGCTACAACTTTGGCTGCAAATAACAGCTCTCCATTGGCGTAAATGTTACAGAATTGTAAAGAACCGGTTGTCAGCTCTCTGATACCAGGAACCTTGCAGTCCTTTAGCTACAGAGAGTGATAGAAGATACTGGAATAATAATAATAATAGTATTCCAACAATAAACTGGTGAAAAGCTCAAACAATTAATATGTTAAAAGCTGGTGTAAGGTTTAATTGGTTTGGTTAAAAAGGGTTTTCATTATGTTATAAAAGAGGGGCCACAGTATTATACTACTGGGGGTCTTTACAGACAAACAACCTCTCTTCAAGGGGCCTCCTTAGGCAGTTTTAAAACCTTGGAATGAAGATGGGTGCCTTAGAAAGGGCTTATTCTACTGATATGGCTGGGCAAAACAGCACAATGGCCAAGACAGGAAGGGAGACACTCACTCTAAGCCCTTTACCACAAAAATCCTGCAATTATAGGAAGGGTTTCAGAGCAGATGGGGTAGATTTGCTTGACTAAATTGAATGGGTTGATTGGTTTTGAGAAATAAATAATAATACTACAGACTAAGTCATAAATTGTTTGCTTATCTCTTTTATAAGAACTTGACTAAAAATAACACAGTGTCTGATTGATAATAATAATTCCTGGTAAGCTGATGGGAAATAATAGGTCCAAAGAGGTCTGTATAAATACCTTTTTGGGGTGACTATGAGCTTCTCAGGGCGCATAGAGAGGGTTATGCTCTTGCGCTGAGGCTGGAAAGCCATTCAGGGCAAAATTATCACGTCTACTTGGTGCTTTCAATCAGCTGAAATCAGATCTGCTGGATATCTGTGCTATTTTAGTCACAAAATCTGTTAATCTGTTATGGCGTAAATGTGATCATTCTGCACTCATCCTTTATTTTTACTATTAATATTATTTTAAAGTGGATATATGTCAACCTTTACTGATTTTCCATCATCTGCTGAGCACTTAGGTAATTTTTAATAATTTTTATGATGACCTCTAGTATTGTTTTTTGGTCTTTGAAGATCAGGATAACTGATTTACGTGTTAATCCTCATTATTTGGTTTATTATTAAAAAATACTTAAACTTAGTTTCTTCTTAATTTTATTCAATTTTTATAGTTTTTATACTATTAATAATCCATATGTCAGGTTATTACATATGTCCAATAACCCTAACTAGGTTTTAGCTACGTTGAGCAGTACCTGGTTTTCAGGTTTTGTCACAACTGATCCAGGCGCGGGGATCAGTCAATTCAGATGCGCGCTGGGTAGGATCAGCTATGTGTGTTGAAAAATTAGCTGCGCTCGTGACTTCTTTACGCAGGAATGTGAAGCTACAGGTAAGTAGGATTGTGTAAGGATGCGGGGCTGCACGCGTGAATTGTGACATAAAACATTTCCGTGTGTAACTCCTAAAATATACACAAAACTCCAATTCTGAGTGAAATTTAGTTGTAAAACCTATACTTTAAAATACACTTGCAATATTGAAATTTCCAAAAGGTGCCATATTGGTGTTGTGGATTTTGCTCCCTTTTTTATTTAATTATTTAAAAATAGAAGGAGTTGGATTTCCAAGGTGGGGTCAGTGAGTGACCCTACCTAATTTTGGGTGGGGAATCCATTTCTGCAATAATATTAGTAAATTGTTCACTCATTCTTTAGTTTATTTTAATTTTCTTATTTAATTGTTTCTATCATATTTCTTCTGTTACTTTGACAGGTTGCTCTGTAAATAGTAGCAAGCTGACACCTGTCAACCTTTCCCCTCATCCTCCTGTGTCAGCACCGCCCCCACGCCAAGCTTGCTCAAATCCATGGTCAACTTAATTCCCCCGGCGTTGTAATCCAAGTCCCGCAGCACAATATTGTGTCCAACAATCTCCTTGATTTTTCCAAAGGCCTTGTTGCATTTCAAACCCCAGGCCCATTCCGTGCCCTTATGCATCAATGCCTGCAACAGACTAGAAACCTCTGCAAACCTCTTGATGAACATCCACACATAGCTACACAATCCCAAGAACTGGAGAATGTGCAATACAGTCTTTTGTGTTTGCCACTCAAGGAATTTATTGCGCTTCTTTTCTGCAATCCACCACATCCCCTAGAACCTCCAGCGCGGGTACGCGGACTGCTTACTTTTTCCCCAAAACCGTGAGCCCCGCTTCCTCAACCAAAAACAAGATCTGTGCCAGAGTTTGCACAAATTCCCAGACAAATTGGCAAATTCCTGGAATGTCAATAAGCATTTCCCCTCCATAATTTGTCTTTGGGCCTTTGATTCCCGCGTTGTAAATGAAATTCTGCACCCCCTCCCCAAGGTTATCCTTCAGAATCCAGTTCATCTTCTCTTGGTAAACCACAACCAAGTTAGTCGCACCTTGTGGCAGCCGCGTCAGTTGCATCCTGCCCAATCCGGTTTTGAAGTCAGTCATTGGCTGCAAACTCCAATTGAGTATGCCCTGATCATATCCGCACATTACATTCAACAAACTGTAGCATGTTTTCCCTTACGTAGATTCCAAAAACTTGTCCACGCGCAGAGGCTTTCCTGCATCCGGGATTGTAAACTAATTAAGCCGCTGCAAATCATGAACAATCCGTGATGACTTCCCATCCTGCTTAACCACGGCAAAGATTGGGCTTGAGTAACTTGATGTTTATTGCTCATAAAGGCCCGTACCTACACGCTTGCGCACCAGCTCCAAGAAGGGCCCCCAAACCGCCCGCAGAATTGGAATTGGCTTGATCTTCCAAGGCTCAAGCAGAACTTTTGGAATCACATAAGGGTCTCCTATCTTGCTCTTGAACAGTCCCTGCTCTTTAGTTCTGAATGCAAGCGCTCTTTCCCAGAGGACAAGTACCAATGTCAGCAAATCCCTTTCCTCCGCACTTAACCAACCCAGCGGTCCAAAGTTAAGGGCCACAACTAGCTCATCTGTAACCTGCTCTGATTGCGTCACCCATCCCAAAACATCAAGCAGAGATTCCCAAGGATCCCGCAACCAAAGGATTGGTTGCAGTGGTACTTTCAGATCCTGGGGCATTGCTTCATTCCGGGGAAGGACCTTCTGCAAAACCGGCTTATACTTCCCAACATTGCACCACCCCATCTGCACGCATTTGTTACCATAAGTCCTAGTCAAAACTAAACTGCGGCTTTTGCATTTGCTCACAAGCATGGCACAATGATAGTGTTTTTGCAAATTAACCCCCAGCAATTCATACTGAGGAAGGGGACTTCCTTCCAGCACTTGCGCGTCCCACGCTTCCTCCCTACTTCCTACCTGCTCCTTGCTGGTTGACCGCCTGCACAAAGCCAGAGCTTTCCCCATGCGGTAACCTTGGCGGACTAGTCAAAATTCACCTCTGGCCTACCCTTTCAAACCAACTCTGTTCCAGGGTCCTCCTCTTCTTCTCTTTCCAATTCCCGCGTCCACTTCCCCAACCCTTGATTGCCAATTGTGGGTTCAAATTTCCCGCCGGACAAATCTTCCGCCATCAACGCTTCCATCCCCACCTCTGGATCAAAAGTCATTTGTGCTTGGAACCCAAACATGAATGGTTGTCCTAAAATAGCCTCCCTGCAATCAACCAATAGAAAATAAAGTGGTTTAAAGACCCTTGCAACCTCAACCTCTTCCTCCTCCACAACTCCATTCATGCAACATTCCCCGCCATTAAACGCGCAAAGCCCCATCAAGCATTTCCGCCAAATCAATACCAATTCATTGAAAAATCTAGACGGAAGGAGGTTCACCATGGAACCACTATCCACCAGCGCCCATACCTTCCTTCAAGAAAACTTCATTGGAACATAAGCCAGCGGAGTTGAAACCAATTTCATCCCGGCTAGTTTGTGCTCTGCATCATCCCAAGACAAGTTCACCCCCTGCACCGTTGGAGGTATCCTATTGTGTCTGCAATCCTTCAGCGCTTGTACCATCTCATCCACTACCACCGGCAACACCGCCACCAACTCCTTCAAGGTCAAGGCAATAGTTTTTTCATTCCCCATCACTCTGCGCATGATCTCCACCGCCTTCCACTTCCCTGCCCAATTCACCAGCCATCCGTCTGTTTCCAGAACACGTGCAACTGGCTTAGGAGCTACCGTAAGTACCCGTTCTTTGGCATCCACTGTTGAGACTGTGAAAATGAAGATGTGTCTGGTGGGAGTTGAACCCACAACCTCAGATAGACTGAGACACATACTAGAGTGCTGCCTTTACCAACTAGGCTACAGACGCTTGTGGCTGCCAGGGTTGTTTGGTATTACTGGTCTAGGTTCAACTGCACAGCCTCCGTACTGTGGTGATACATCATGTTAGCAGGTTCAACCTCAACACCCCCCCTTGCTATGTGATGTAGAAATAGGTATGGAAATACCCATGTGAAGGTGTGATCAGTGTGGGGATTGAACCCATGATAGGCTTACAGGGGATGATGGCCTTACAGGAAGCATTCACATCTTATTCAAGTCTCATAAGTAAGCAAGTATACGCTCAGGTAGGCTCTGGGCTCATAACCTGTTGAGACTGTGAAAATGAAGATGTTTCTGGTGGGAGTTGAACCCACAACCTCAGATAGACTGAGACAGATACTAGAGTGCTTCCTTTACTAACTAGGCTACAGACGCTTGTGGCTGCCAGGGTTGTTTGGTATTACTGGTCTAGGTTCAACTGCACAGCCTCCGTACTGTGGTGATACATCATTTTAGCAGGTTTAACCTCAACATCCACATCCATCCTTTCCACCACCGCTGGCTCTTCCATTGCTAGTACCCTCACTTCCGCTTCCACAGGCGGTGGTTGCCATACCCCAGGGCCAGTGACAATCCCAAGCAAAGATCAAGCAGTTACCCCCAATTCCTGACCTTGCATGTGCACTTGATCCATGACAGTTGGATTCACAGGTTCAGTGGAGATCTGCTTGCCTGTCAGAAATATAAACCCCATTCCCACCATTCAAACCAATCCCGCCTTGAGGTCCCTTGTCATTTTATTGCACCCCAACTGCCAATGCCTGTTTTCTCCGCAGTATTTGCATAACCCCGGTGTGGGTAGATTCAATGGTGTAAGGGGTCCCCCAATTTGAGGAGGCAGATTGCGCAGTGCTGACAACATTTGACTCAGGAAGATCCATAAATCCTTCATCAATTCCGTCATATTGCTAATCTCCGGGCTCATTGTCAGTGGTTTTGCCGGAGTGCATTCTGTATTTGAGGGGCCTGCAACCAGAGCCTCCATTGGCGCTGCCAGATAGTGAGAAGCCAGCTTCTTTGACCCCGTTAGGAAAAACCTTGACGTGTCCTCCATCAGTTCCTCCAAGTCCAACTTGCTCTCCGCCGCCTCACAGATGATCAGGATGTCCGGAAGAAGAAAAATACTCCCACCAACAACCTCTTTACCAAGTTGTTGTTGTACAAGTGCTGCTGCACTTGCACGCAGAGTTGGAGACCAAGTCCACCCACAAATACCCTCTTCATTGTGCCCGTCTGCCCCACTATCACCTTTTTCTTTGTCAGTTAGTGGTAGATCCGGTCAAACGTTGCTACATACTCCCCCAATTGCAGCTGCATCCGGACTCCAGCATTTGCGCTTTCTCAAAGTTGCTTTCCCAAAACCAAGGTTTGCGCCTTCCCAACTGCGCTGTAAGACTCCAAATGGTGCTAGGCCGTGGAAGTTCTGTGGAGGGAAAAGGTGCTGTTTAGGCTGCCCTCCTGAGTTACAAATTTATTTAAATGTAACCAAGATCAAGTTCCAGAACCTGGTAAATGAGGAATCAAGTAGTAAAGGATAAAGATGATAGTAGTTTGGTAGCAATGGAACAGCACTATCTGAGCCAAGATTATGTTGGAAAAACTTGGAAAACAGAAGCTAAAGTTTGTTTTAAGTTCAAAGAAAAAGATGTTGCATGTAAAAAACGCCCACAAGCTAATAACTCTGGTTGTCAGCAGAAGATTGGGGATGATCAACTCAAACCAAACCAACCTCCAGGTTCTCAATGAACCTGCCCAACTCTCCGCAATCAAGCGCTTGAAGGGTACCAGATAAATGAGGGTGGCTGTACAAGACAAAAAACTATGTTTAAGAAACTCTAAAAGCAAACAGTAACTGATTTGAAGCAAGGATAACCTCAAAACTTCTCAAGGAACTCAAGAGTAGGCTGGCAGAATGCAACTCCAAAAAAAATAAGGAGGTATAACACTCCAGGTCTTAAGCTTAATAGGACCTCTTCAATCAATTGTGATTGGCTCCAGAAAGATGATCAAGGAGGGATCAAGACCAGTATGGTCAGAGAAAGGGATCAAGGAGTGGTATAACACACTCAAGAATTCCAACAGACAGAATTCTTCTTCAACTGGAAAGGCTATTGGTTGGTGATAAAAATCAGGCCACAGAGGGGAAAAGACTAAGAATCAAAGGATCAGGGGGCAATCATAGATATACCCAGGATGAGGATGAGGATCAGATTTCAATGATAATGGGGGGACATATGCACACACTCCCCTGGATATTTTGAAAAAAGGCAGGGGAGAGCCCCTCATTTTATAGACAAGGGGTGTGTAGACTATTTACAAGAGAGATTTTACAAATGAGAGTGGAATTTTTTTTAAAAAAAAATGAGAACTAGAAGAACAGACCAAGGGAAGCCATCAGCCCGTGCCAATGATGGGCACGGGAAGGTGACAATGACAGGGAAGGCCCACGCGGGAAGATGACTGACAGGCCTGGCCAATGGATGACCTTGGATGAGCGGCAGCGGGCCCTGGGTGACATGACAAGGGGATCCGCAGGGACTACTGATGAACCGCCCTGGACCCCCAGGAGCTCATGCGGTGGATTGGGTGCAAATGTTCCAACAACCACAAATGAAAATGTCAATTTGCGGGTGTCGGAGATGGATTGGGTAGAGGATTGGATGGGAGGTGGAGCACAGGTGTACGCCAAGGTTGAAATGGCCGCGGAACCAAGAGTGGGAGTTTGGTGGTGGGAAGAAAGGAGCAAGGTGGATGATGGCCATTGCAACAAGCAACGGCGTCATTGGCATTGACATTGACATTAGCTTATTGTGAGGCTGCTGAGGGCAAGGCTTGGAATGAGATTGGTCATGGGAGTGATTTTTCCCATGACAAATCTTGCACAGGTGATCAAGTGATGGGATTTTGGTTGGAGCGGTCACCAAAAACTGCGAGCATTGCTTGCAGTTATTTGGTGAATGGCAGCAAGGATGGTGAGTGGATGATTGACTGATTGGGAGTTGCCTGATTGTTGGTGTTGATGATCTTCATCATTTCCCTCCTTGGATGGGGATTGAGCTTTCCAGAGATTCAATTGCGTTGGCATCTAAGCCATGGGGAGGGGATGATCCATGGAAATGGAGTGGTGAATCTGATGGTGATTATTGGATGAAGCAAGCAAAGTTGCTCCCAACTGGCCCTTGGCAAAAAAGGGAAGGATTAGTGTCAGAGAGGGGGATTTGAACATAGGAACGGGCGCTAGGCACCCAAGAGATGATCCTAGACAACGAGGAGAGTGGGAGCTGGAAGTTTGGGAACTGGATATGGGAATCATTCCAGATCAAAAAGTTTTTTTTTTTGGATCTGAATGGAGGCTATAGGAAAGTTCATAAAAATTTTACTTTTTCTGTACTGGTCCAGAGGTGTCCCAGATTAGGCATCACAGCTCCAAGATTTCTGCCTTCAGTTTTGGCTGATTGGGTTTGTTGTATCCTTCCACCTCTTCCACATCCCAAAGCTTCTCTTTTTTCATAATGAAAAGCACAACCAGACAAGCCTTATCCAAACACCTTGGACCTTCTGCGTTGGCAATTCCTTTGTATTGCGCAAGGAATTGCTCAAAATCCCGAGTGTTGAACCAAATGTGTTGTCAGCTCTCTGATACCAGGAACCTTGCAGTCCTTTAGCTACAGAGAGTGATAAAAATGCTGGAATGATAATAATAATTATTATTACAATAATAAACACTTAGAAGCTCAAATAAATGATATAATAAGAGCAGTTGCAAGGTTTAATTGGTTTGTTAATAGATGGTGTTGAATATAGTATAAAAGAGGGGCCACAGTATTATACTACTGGGGATCTTTACAGACTAGCAACCTCTCTTCAAGGGGCCTCCTTAGGCAGTTTAAGAACCTTGGAATAAATATGGGTGCCTTAGAAAGGACTTATTCCACTAATGGCCGGGCTTAACAGCACAAGTGGCCTAGACAGGAAGGGAAACACTCACTCTGAGCACTTTACCACGAAAATCCTGGAATAATTGGAAGGGTTTCAGAGCAGATAGGGTAGATAGCTTGACTAAACTTCAATGGTTGATTGGTTAATAAAGGTAAATAATACTACTACAGACTAAGTCATAAATCACTTGCTTATCTTCATATAAGCACTTGATTAACAATGACACCATGTCTGATTGATAATAAATAATTCATGATAACTGATAACTGATTGGAAACAGAAGGGCAAAAAGAGCCTGTTTAAATATTCTTTTTTGGGTGCTTGAGGGCCTCTAGAAGGGGTACTAGCCATGAACTGAGGCTAGGGGGACAATCAGGGCAAGATTGGCACGTCCTCAAGGTGCTGTTAGCCTGCTGGCCTTAGATCTTTCAAGGAACAGCTCCTTTTTAGCTGCAGGATCTGTTAATCAATAGATTAGTCATTTTGCTGATTCTGCACTGATCCTCAATTTGTACTGTAAGTACTGGTCCAAAGTGAGCAGACGTGGATGTTTATTGATTCACCATTCTCTGCTGATCCTGTATGTAATTTTTAATAATTTTTACGACCACTCCTTATGTAGTTTCGTGGTCTTTGAAGGTTCTGATCAACTCATTTTGTGGTAAGTCTGGATCTTTAATTAAGTAATAAAAAATACTAAAAATTGGTTAATAACTAATTTTAATTGATTTTTAAGGTTTTTGAACTATAATCCATGCTTGTGTGGTAGCTTTACATATGTAGTGTAGATCCTACTATATTGTAGCTCCTCTGAGCGGTACCTGGATGTCAAACTGATCACGGCAGGAGGCGCGGGGATCAGTCCATTCAAATGCGCGCGGGGACTGATCCGCTGCTCAGATGCGCGCGGGGGACTGGACCTCTGCGCGCGTGACTAGGTCACGGGATTACCTGCGCGGGAATTCAGTTGCGCGGGAGTCCAGCGCTGTAGGGACGCGGGGCTGCATGCGGGAGTTGGCGTACGCGGGAGTCCAATGCTGTAGGGACGCGGGGCTGCGTGCGGGATTTTGCGTACGCGGGAGACCAGCGCTGTAGGGACGCGGGGCTGCGTGCGGGAATTGTGACAAAACAAAATTTCCCGTGTAACTCCTAAACTACACACAACACCTGGATTTTGACTGAAATTTAGGTGTGAAACCTATACATGACATATCATGTGAAATATTAAAATGGCCAAAAGGTGCCATACTGGTGCTGTGGTCATTTACCATTTTCTATTAAATTAATTAAAAAAATATAAGGAGTAAGAATTCAAGGGTGGGGTCAGTGAGTGACCCTACCTTATTTTGGGTGGGGAATCCATTTCTGCAATAATATTTATGGATTTCCTACTCCTTCATTTTATAATAATTTTATTTATTCATTTATCTTTGTTCCTTTTAATTTTGTTAATATTATTATTGTTGTTGCTTTTTCAGGTTGCTCTGTGCTAAGTAGCAGGCTGACATGTGTGGAAAGTCCCGCGGCCTGATGCAAATGGGCTTGTGATTGGCGCTATTGTTGGAGCAAGGGACACTGTATCCCGCCCCTGATGAAGGTTGCTTCCAAGAAGCGGGAGGAGGAGGAGGAAGAGGAGTAGGGGTAACATTAGTTGACCCCAAAATGGTTGATGATAGGTACTGGGACATCATGCTTGTAAGTTTTGAGAGACAAGGAACAAAAGTTTACTTCCTGGCCAGACCCCCAAATGTGGAAATCAGAAGAGGACTTCTCCTTTAATGGTTCCCAAGTTTGGAATTTATTGATCCCTTGCATCTGTAAACCCTGAGTGCAACTTTTCACCCCACAACCAAGAAATAGAGAATAAGAGAGATGAGTGTAAAAGAGCCTTCCAACCTGATGTGATGATCCCCTCCCCCCCCTCTTTCATCCAGGTTGAGGGTGCAGTTTGAGTAGCCTCCCCCTCAACCCTAACATAATTAAAACCTCAAGTAAGCAACAATAATGAAA
>CM062637.1:21971002-22015018 GCA_025617555.3 Puccinia polysora | reverse complement strand
GGGCTTTGATTGAGAACTTGGGAAATGGGATCAAATCTGAATTAAGATGATGAATCAATGGTCAATGATGATTGATGGAACAATTACATTAATGCCAAGTTGGATTGAATACTTACGTATCCTTCAATGTTAGGGGATTCAGATGTTGATGTTGAATGGGTTGAGAAATCACTGTGGGAGGAAGATGGTTTTCTGTTTCCTTTTAAGAATAAGGAGGTGAGTCAGTTTTTTTTAGAAAGAACTATCATATAACAATGAGAGAAGGAATGAAATAGACAGAGGAAACTTCCCTTTGATCCAATTTCTTGGTTTTAGGAGTTGGTCCGTTCAATGCTTGTGGGATATAATCACCACATTTTCTTGCTCTCTCTCTATGGGCAGGTCTGGGGGATGCTAAAACTATGCAGGGTCCATTTTCCCAGGCGGAATTCCATTCTCCAGGCGCGCGCATGCATTTTCAAATTCTTGGACTTCCCCACGGAATCCCAAACATCAGTCTTGGGAAATCCATGCTTCTCACTCAAGATGAAGGGTATCATATCCTGTGTAGATATTTTTTTGATTTTTTTTTATTTTATAATAAATTAAAATTCAATGATTTATAATTTTAGAATTTTAGAATTAATTTTATTAATTTATTTTCTTTCTTTTTTTTTACCATTTCAGGAGCTGTAAAATCCATATGTGGCCCCTTTTTTGGACTTTTATCCAGAAGAAACATGTGGATTGGATCATTTCAAGCTATCTCAATCCAAGAAATGGTGGGAACTTCTGTCATTCAACATAAGAAACCAAATTTTTATTCAATAATCCAAACATTTTTATATATTTGAACCTGCATAATTGATTTCACAAGAAATTGTGGTTCCTGTTTTTATTTACTCTTTGGAATCAAAAATATACACCAAATGTTCCCCACTGGAATTTCCCATGCTCAATTCATCCAAAGTGAAGATCACCATTCCTGCTCAAGCAAATTTCTGGATTCAAATTTAATGGACATTTGTAGTGATCAATTTCTGAAGGATTACTCCAAAATAGAACAAGATTGAGTCTTCTTATCAGAAATCTGTGACAATAAATTGTATTTGTAGTTATTTTTTGAAAATCAAATGACTATGACAATTACATTCTGACCATTTCCCAAATTTAATTTTGCCATTTTATTACATATAATGATGAAGAATGTGAAAATTTGATCAGTCTCCCTAACCAATTGTGTTTTAAGGAACAGGGAAAGATTATTATACATGTACCAATAACCCTATATTCAGTTGTTACTTCAGGAAATATATCAAAGCAATTCAACAAACAACACTCATTCTACTTGACAATCTCTGGCCTTCCTCCTCATTTATCCAACCAAGAATATAATTGCCATTTTTTGTCAACATACAACAGAGCTGGAGTACTTGAAATGGAAGATCAAATAGTTGAGTAGATTAAGTTGGTCCCAAAAAGAATCATCCATTGAAATCATATTGAAATTTTCATTGGAAAACAGTCAAATGGCCACCCAAGGATTTTCAGCTTTTTATATTACCATTTCTGAACCAGTTTTAGTGATCACCACATTCTTATGTTTCTTGGCAGATTCCCCAATGCATGCAGAAGTCACCAACACTCCATTTCCTGGAATGTCCCTCAACCAATGTAAAATTTTCAAATATCTGTCCCCAAGAGGAATAGTAAGCAAACAATTGCTTATCTTCAAAACTTTCTTCAATTCAATAGGAATGGCTTTGAGGTGAATTTTTTGATTCTTTGAATCTAATTGAAGATCATTGATAATATTTTTTGTATGTTTCTAGGCTCTTAATCCCACCAGAATTTTGACTGAAACCATTGAAAAAACCCATCATCTCTACGAGCTTTCCAAAATAAACCAAAAATCCTTTCAAATAATGTCTTCCTCCTATGGTCTTGCGTATTCAATTATCAAGAAATTCACTGAACAAAAGAGAGAAAAATCAATCCTTCAAAAAATCCAAAAAATAGAAAAAACAGACTACTCCGAACTATTCAATCCATTTTTGAAGCTTGAAGGTCTTTTCCTCATTAAATTAATGAAATTTTTATGATTATCAGACATTGATATTTTTTTATTTTTTCCCCCCAAGTTTAACAGGATTTGATGGCTGCCTGGACACTCCAGTTGCAATTCTACATTTGGTTCTTCTTGGTATTTTCAAATACTTAGTCCACGATTTTATTTAATCATTGAAGAAATCTGAATTACCATTACTAATTGGATAAACCCAGCATTTCAACACAAACTCACTCAACATCCCCTCCCTTCAGCCAGACTATTCAATCAAACATTCAATGAGCCTGGTTGGGAAATATTTCAAAATATTACTTAAAGCTGCACCCTCCACCTTTTTTCACTTTATGAATGCTGAAGAAATAATTCTGTGGACCTCCCTTTGTCAACTTTGCACCTTCATATTTCAGACTCACATCAAAGACATGAGTGAATATCAAACTCAACTAAAGGCACAAATAAAACACTTTTTGTATCATTTGATCAAGATTTGTTGCCAATGGATCAACAAACCCAAGATTCACATACTTCTTTACCTCCCAAACTAAATTTGCTTTTTTGTCCAGCTAGTCTGTTTTCAACTGAAAAATTTGAAAGTTAAAATGGAATTTTATGCCAAGCATCAATTCATTCAAACAAGATAAGTCCAGGATGTGGTTTTGCCATCAGCTTTTGCAATTAACAGTCTCAACTTTTCCTTCTCTCTGCTGGTGTGGTATACAATCAAGATACTCAAACAACTCTTCAAAGAAGTTCAACAATTACCAGAATATTTGAAGATAATCCATTTATTCAAAATTCCATGGGTTATAATAGCCCAATTTATCATCCCCTCAACCAATATCCCTTTGCTAAAAGAAAATTTCTTTCCAATGAAGAAAGAGTGAAAGTTCCTCAGATACTAAGAGAGAAATTCCCTTCAAATTTTGAAAAAATTAACAAATTCAATTAAACAAGCATGATATCATCCAGAAGAATTACCACATCTTGGCAAGTTTTTGTGTTTACTCAAAATAGATAAATTCAAGACATTAACCTTTTTTTGGAATCAGATTGAACCTCCCAACTCAGTGAACTTTATTGGCAAGATCACTTCATTATGGCAGACTACTGGAATTAGAACCGCCATATATTTGGCCCAAGTCAACAAGCTTTCAATCATTGGAATCAATCCATTCTACAACATGAGGGAATTTGTTGAAAAAACTTTGAATGCACAGTAAATTGTCAGGTTAGCATTGTGTTCTTTTTTTGGTTTCAGAATAAAAATATAATTTCTTAACAAAACTTGATTTGTATTTAATACAGGCCATCAAATCCTGCTTGAACCTGCAGCAAAATTGCCAGGATGGGAATTTCCAGCTTCAGAAAACTCACATTTCCCAAGTTTAGCATCAAGATACCTCTCAGAGAACCTTGGAAGTTATCCATTCAAGCTATAATCATTAGATTTTTAACTCAGGTGCTTTGCATGCACCTGAGGAGCAAAGGTCAGTGGCCATGTTGATCACTCCACCCATTGAACCTGGCCAATGGGTCATGTGTATGACCTCAGCAATGGCCAGGTGGGGTGTGCCAAGACAGGGACTTCCCATTACTCTTGAGGCCAGCACTTCAAAAGTAATTCTTTGAATGTTTTTTAATTTCAAAATTGAATCCCTTAAAATTAGAATCACTAGAGAAAATTAACAAAGTAATATTAAAATTAACTGGAGTGAGAAATTCAAGAAAATAGGGTGTATCCATGTTAGAAAAACCATCATTAGAAACCCACCTTTTTTTTGACCAAACACGCCATTTTTAATGGCAGGTTTCTGAAATACACATACCCCCTAACTGGTGTATTTCAAAATGGCAGGTTTCATGAAAATGGAGGATTTCAAAAATCAAGCCCATCATTAAACCCGCCATTTATGCAACATCATCCATCCACCATCCATCACATCTAAAACACCCATCCACATCAGCAAATCCATACCAGTTGCATCTCCATTGCATCACACACATCTCATCTCCATTTCTTCACATCTCTATTGATTTTCACATCTCCATCTTCACACAAGTCCCATCATCTCATAACCCCAAATCACATCACCATCTTTCTCAACATGTCCAATCAAACTTCCCCCCAGCAAGTTGAAAATGCAGAAAAGCTGAATGAACTTTTGCTACTGTTTGACTCCCATTCAGACTCTGATTCAGACTCCAATTTGGAATCAACTTGGTTTGCTTTGAATTCTCTGTTGGAAAAGTGATACATGGTTCCATGAGTACACACCCTCCACAACCCTATGTATGAAAGGCAAAAGCTTCATCTCATCCCCAACTTAAGCTTCCAGAAGCTATTCCAAACTCTATTTCCTTCATTCATGAAACTTTTGGAGATGATTGAAGACCACCACATCTTCCAAAACAATTCTTGTAATACTCAAAGCAATCCAGTCATCCAAATTTCTGTTGCTCTTTGTGGATTGGGATCAAATGTAAATTGAACAGAAATCCATCAATTGGAAAATCTTTTCTCAGTCAGTTATGGAAGCATTGACTTATACACCAAAAGAGTCATGATTGCTATCCTATCTTTCAATAGCTCAGTCCTTTCACGGCCAACCAAAGTAGAACTCAAGGAGTTATCTCACGTAATGGAGACTGAAGGCTTTCCTGGTTGCATTGGTTTTGTGGATGGAAACACCATCACCTTGATTCAAAAATCTAAGCTAGATGGCAACCACTATTTTTATTGCAAAAAAAGGCAACTGATTCATTTCTTTTCCAACTACTTTGATAAAACCTTTGATCAAACCACTGACCAAATATGTTTCATTTTTTTTTTAGATACTCCCTGGACCTAAAACTTGTTTGTGATAACAACAAGAAGTTAATATCCCTCAATGCTGGCCTCCCAGGTTCTTTTTATGATTCATACGTGTTCAATTAGATGCGGATTTCCCAATAACCAGAGAACTACTTTGACCAAAATAAATACCTTGTTGCCAATTTAGCTTATGCTAGTGGCAAATATGTGGTTCCAGCATACCAGAACATTTCATCTAACAATCAAGGAAAAACCAATTTCAACTATCATCTTTCCCAATCACGGGTTTGGATTGAGCATGCCATAGGAGTCCTGAAAGGAAGATGCGCCTGCTTAAGGGAAATGCAAAACCAGCTTCAAAACCTCAAATATATGAAGATCCTCAGCAACTGGATTATTACTTGTGTAATCCTTCACAATCTTTTGGCTGACATCAAAGATGAATGGAGCAAAATATTTGAAGATGATATTCCTGAACCACCTCAAGTCATCCCTCCCTCATCTTGTCCCTCATTTTCTTCTATGAGAGAGCGGATTCTTCCTCTCACCCTTGATTGCTTTGATGATTAATTCTTGATTTTTGAATAGGTGAAAAATAAACTCATAGTAAGTTTTTTTTTTTGGTTGTTCACCCAAGTCTCCAGGCTGAGTTGGTTTTTTTTTCTTAGTGGACTTAGACAAAATCAAAAAACACCTCCACCTGATACCTCACCACTTTCCAGCCCATCAACCTCTTTCCTCCACCTCACTGCTCCAACACTTCCACCTCACCCCACTCACACATGGGTCACCTTCCTTTGTCCTCCTCATCAAACCACCGCCTTCACCTCAGCAACCTAACCAATCTCACCACCCTCATCAACCTCACCAAGCTCCCCAAAACATCTGTGAGTCCCCTTACCTCTTTCTTTCCACTCACTATTGCTTACCTCTTGTCTGAACTCCCCCCAGGTCTTCTCTTGCATCCCCCTCCTCATCTGGTACGCCTCTCCCTTCTCTTTCTCCCCCATTCCTCCTCCTCCTCCTGCCTCACTTGATCAACCCCCTCCAATCAATTAGGATTTGATTTACCAATTGAATCCTGATCAATCAATTGATTGATTAGGAATTGATCAACCCATTGAATCCTGATTGACCAATAAATGGACCAATTGATTAGGAATCAATCAATTGATTGAATCCTGATCGGTCAATTGATCAATTGATTGATCTGGTTTTGATTGATTGATCAAAACTAAGTCAATCAATTGATCAATTGATTGTTCTGGTTTTGATTGATTGGTAAAAACTAAGTCAATCAATTGATTGATCTGGTTTTGATTGATTGTTTTGCAAGCAATCAATTGATCATTTTGCAGGAAATCAAGTAATTGAGCCAATCTTCTCCTCCACCTCTTTCTGGAGTGTTCTTTGTTGCTGACCACCACTTTTTTTTCTTTTTAGGTGTCTCTGGACTGCACCAGAAGCCAACAGGGTCTTTTTTGATTATTTCTGGTGTTCTTTTCCATGGAAGGTATGTTATTTTTTTAAAAAAATTTTGATAACATTGCTTGTCAGTGTGTTGCATGGGTCACTCATGCCAATCTATTTTGGGGGGATTTAGCTTCCGGTGTCACTGGGTTGAGGCCCAGGTTTGGTTTCTTTTTTTATTCAATCATGTTTCACCAACAATGTCTTTTGGACTGACATTTGTTTTTGTTTGGAAAACATTTGACCGCTTTTGGGGAACATCCTAGTCTTCTCCCACCCTCTCAAAATGTTACACAAACATCCAAATCTATTCTATTTCCTCACCCCAATCTAAGTATAGGATTGGGAGGGAACAAGATTCAAGGAGATGGCTTGAAAAACATATAGAGAGGTGGGAAGAGTAGGGCTGCTTGCCAAAAGATGAATCAAATGAGATATTCCAAAATATCTTTGAAGTTTTCTGAGGAAGTTATTAATGAAAAGGTGGTCTGGTTAGGTCATAAACCGCTTCCTTTGGATCTGTACCCTTCAATTGTTGCGGAAAAGAAAAATTAGAGTCAAAATCCAACCCAGGAAGAGTTTGAGAAAGCAAAACAAACAATCAAACGGTTCCATTTCTTCCACTGTGGACAATTGATTGTCCTTGATTGATCTGGTAATCCATTCCTGGTTTCAATAATTGAATTGGTCCCATTTGAGAAACTTTCTTACCAAGACAAGAAAGACATCAACTTTGTGACAACTTTCCTTCACCAGTCAAAAAAAATTTTCAACCCGGTTGGTCCTTCAAGATCTTGGGATGTAAAAATGTGGGCAGTTGGATGGCAAACATTTATGCACCCTTCAGATTTATTTGGAGGTTATGTGAAGAAATCATCCATTAGATCTTCTCCTCAAGAGTATGCTTTCCTCAACCTTAAGGCCAACAAATTATCCCAAATTCTAGAACAAATGTTTCACAATTTGGCCAAATTTTCCTTTGAAAACAACCATTATGCCATGAAAAACAACAACATCCCCTCTTTCTCTTTGTTGGAATTTTGCTCCAAGCCTACACCTTTTGATTGCTCCCCACACATCACTTTCACCTCCAATTCTTTTAACAACTCTCCCCATATTGAAAAAGGCAACATTTCTGGCTACTCCTTTTTACTTGTGGTTCCAACCAAGAAATCAAATGGTTGATTTATTGAAAATATGGAAAAATATCAAGTATTGGATGGCCAATTTGTTTTTCCTGACCTTGGATTTGGGATTGATTTCAAGCAAAAAGGTATTTTGAAAATTGTTTGGGCAGCTAATAAGTACAAGCACTGTACCTTTCCTGCTGTGGACACAGCAACCCATAACAGAATGGCCAAGTCACTTCAAATTAATAAAACTACTAGAAACAATTGTAGGTACTTTAATAATGGCAAAATTTACTCTAGAAAAAAAATATAAATAAAAACAAAAAATATTTGTATCTTGTTGGGGTTAGGAATACTCTCAAACCTTGTAATAAAAAACAATCTTTTTTTCTTTCACCCATGATGTCAGCTTGCTACTATATACAGAGCAAAACTGTCAAATAGTAACACAAAATATGAAAAATAAGAATACCTCAATTAACAAAGTAAGGAGTGAGAAATAGGATTATTCAGACAGAAGAGAAAAGAGCTTGGTTCCTTACTTGAACCAATCTTGTCATCTTGCTACTATGTACAGAGCAACCTGTCAATAGCAACACAAAACTTTGAAAAATAAGGATATCTCCACTAACAAAATAAGGATTGAGAAGTCCATAGATATTCTCAAACAAATGGATTCCTCACCCAAAATTAGGTAGTTTCACTCACTGACCCCACCCTTGAATTCCAAGTCCTTACATTTTTAAAAAGATAATTAAAAAGAAAAGTACTAAAAATTACAAAACCAGTAAGGCAATTTTTGGCCATTCTAATATTTCACACGTGTTGTCACATATAGGTTTTACACCTAAAATTCACTCAGAATTGAGTTGTTGTGTATATTTTAGGAGTTACACGCGGAAATGTGTTATGTCACAATTCCCGGGCGCAGGCCCGCATCATTACATAACCCTACGTACTAGCAGCAGCAGGATCCCGCGTACTAGAGACCCACGCGCAGCTAATTCTGCCACGCACGCAGCAGATCCTACCCCGCGCGCATCTGTACTACTGATCCCCGCGCCTGGATCCGTCGTGACTAATCTGACAACCAGGTACCGCTCAGAAGAGCTACAACCTAGTTAGGGTTGCCTAGTATATGTAACAAACGGAAATATGCATTACTAATGTCTAAAAAGATCAAAACTTAAATAAAATTAATGAAAATTAAGATTTAAACATTTTTTAATAATAAATCAAACATCAAGGACTACCACATAAACCACGGATCTTGATCTTTGAAGACCACAAAACACTACAAGAAGTGTTCATAAAAATTATTGAAAATTATCTAAATGACGGACAATCAGTAAACATCCACATCTGCAATCTTTAAAGAGATATCAATAGTACAAATAAATGATGATTACAGAATGATCAAATTTACGCCATAACTAATTAACAGATCCTGTGGCTAAAATAGTACAGAAATCCAGTAGATCTAGGGACAGCTGATTGACAGCACCAAGTAGACGTGCTAAACTTGCCCTAAATAGCTTTCCAGCCTCGCGTCACGAGCAGAACCCTCTCTACGTGCTCTGAGAAGACCAAAATCACCCCAAAAAGGTATTTATACAGACCTCTTTGGATCCATTATCCAATCAGTTTTACCAGGAATTATTTATTATCAATCAGACACTGTTTCATTATTAATCAAGTGCTTATATGAAGATAAGCAAGTGATCTATTACTTAGTCTGCAGTATTATTATTTTACCTTTATAACCAATCAACCATTGAAGTTTAGTCAAGCAATCTTCCCCATCTGCTCTGAAACCCTTCCAATTCTTCCAGGATTTTCGTGGTAAAGTTCTCAGAGTGAGTGTTACCCTTCCTGTCTAGGCTGCTTGTGCTGTTAATCCTGGCCATCAGTGGAATAAGTCCTTTCTGAGGCACCCATATTTATTCCAAGGTTCTTAAAAACTGCCTAAGGAGGCCCCTTGAAGAGAGGTTTCTAGTCTGTAAAGATCCCCCGTAGTATAATACTGTGGCCCCTCTTTTATATTATATTGAAAACCCTTTACTACCAAACCAATTAAATCTTGGAACTGCTCTTATTTGAGCTTCTAAGCTTTTACTATTGGAATAATAATTATTATTATCATTCCAGCACTTTTATCACTCTCTGTAGCTAAAGGACTGAAAGGTTCCTGCTATCAGAGAGCTGACACATGCAAATATATTTAAAAGCCCAGCATTTGAGTAATCTGCTGTATCTCATCTAATGTTCTACTGCTACCAATGTAAGCCAAGTCTACTGATACCTTATCCTTTTTTTCTGTTGCAAGTCATTCCCTCTCTTTTTCCAGTTGTGCTTTCTGTCAATCCTTCTCCTTTTCCTCTTTTTGAAATTCTAGCTCATCCTGTTTCAACTTCCACTCAGCATCCCATTTTTGTTGATGAGCCAAACTCTTGGCTTTCTGCTTTTGAACATCCATGGCCAGTTGATGATCCCACTTTTGCTTTTCAAATTCAAGTTTTTTGGATTCAATTTGTGATTTGACTGTTTTTTTCAGGGGAAAAGCAATGAGCATGTTTTTGAAAGCAACTATATTCAACCAATGGACTTACATGAATCTTGCTTCTCCATTATATATTCAAAGCCTGAAAAAAAAGAAGTTTTTCTCCTCTTTTGATGATTTTTGGGGTTGATATTGATGGAATTGGAGGCCTTTTGCTTACACTTGGCAGAGGAGATTTGAGTCTGAACTTTGTCACTGGTTTCTGAATGCAGTGTAGGAGGCCCCATTGGCTTGATTTTTTGGCCATTCTGGAATGGATGAGCCTTTTTTTAAAAAAATATAAATCAGTCAGGATTAACAAGACAGAAGAGAAAAGAGCTTGGTTTCTTACTTGAATGGATGTTGAGGGTAATGGAGACTGAGAAGTATCTTTTTCTGCATCAGTAAGGTTGATGAGATCTGCTAACCCAGGAAGAGAGCAATCAAAAGAAGTAGGGAAGGGGTCCAAGGTATGGTTTGACACATCAATCAATGCAGAAGTAGACTTGATTGGAGCTGATAGCAATTGAATATCCTCCTCAGCATCAGATGGGGGCTACTCCAAGGAAAAGTTTTCTTCAGGATCACAATTGCTAGGCTGAGCATTCCCAGCTAAGTCCTCAGCATGGACTGAATTGGATTGGTGGGAATCAAAAGCGGCTAAAGGGGTGATGTTGGCGTTCCTTCCAAAGATTTCATCCATTTGAATATAAAAAGGACAAATGGAGTCCAACTTAACAACCACCAAGTTGAGTCCCTTGGCTTTTTCAGAGTTGGTGATACCAAAGCCAGTGGAGATTGACACGGAGTGGGCCTTTTTGTACTTGGCTCAATAATTCATGAATTGCTCCATCATCTGTTTGGATGACAGATCCATCCTACCTTTTGTTTTGTTTTTGAGTTCATTGGCCATGAGCAGATAACCATTGACCTTAGAGGATGGAGGTTGGCCAACACGTGTTTCATTGTCTGATACAAAGCAGGCATCATAGTTTGAGGGAATTTTGAGCCAGTTGACCAGGATGATGTGACCAGCTCTCTTGAGCTGACTTGAGCCCTTGGAATCTGATGGGGGAGGATAGTTTGAGCCCTTGTAAGCTGATTTTGGAGCATTGTTTGTTGTGGAGTTCCTTGAAGATATTTGCTTTGGTGTGTTGGAATTTTGTGTGGACTTGCAGGGGGATTCTTTCTGAGGGGCCATTTGTAAAGGGTAAGGGAAATAAGGTGATGAGAGGGATAGATTGAAAAGCAAGATAAAGTGATGAGAGATATGAAGTGATGAGAGATATTAATTGATGAGAGCAATAAAGTGACAAGAGCAATAAAACAATGATTGGATACTTTGTATGAGGTTGGAGGTAGAACAATGAGAGTGATGAAGCAATGAGAGAAATGAAGCAATGAGCCCAATGAAGTGATGAGAGCAATGAAGAAATGAGAGCAATTAAGCAATGAGAGCAATGAAGAAATGAGAGCAATGAAGCAATGAGAGAAATTATCCAATGAGAGCAATAAAGTGGTGAGTGATTGAGTGATGAGGGTGATAAATTGATGAGAGTGATGATGAGAGTGATAAAGTGATGAGAGTGGTGAATCTTTTTATGATGAGGCTGGAGGTAAAAAAAAATTGCCATGATGTTGGAGGTAGAAGGAGGTGGGAAGCCAGGGGTGGATGACGTGGACATTTTGCAGAAGCCTTTAAATACTTTATTTGAAAAAACCCACTTATTTCATTTTAACTTTGACATTTCTGATGTGAAATAAGTGGTTTTTTTGATTTTCAATGGCGGGTTTGAAATGGCGTATTTGGTTTGAAACCCTCCATTAAATAATGGTAGGTTGGGTTAACTTTTATAGGCCCTAATGAAACTTTTTCAAATAAAATTTTTTCAAAAAAATACACCTTTTCAATTACTGATTGTTTTTAAAAAAAAATATTTTTTTAAATTGTTAATTGTTTAATTTCAAGGTTCTCAGTCCTGAATTTTGTTCTGTATTAATATTTTTAAAAAACCATCAACTGGGGACTGTGTTTGTCATTGAAGTTTGGTGATAGGGGAAGGATGACAGGTTTTAGGGAGAAGAAGCAAGAGTCAACCTGGCAGTTGTCCCCCATGAGTTGATTATCCTTGCAACTTGTGTGGTTGATGTAGTCACCACCAGGCAACAGCATGTTTCCAACTACCAGTTTTTTTCTTGGGGGTTTTCCAGTGGTGCAGGATCAGAGTGGCCTTGATCAGGCAAGCCTGCCCTTCTGATGCTTCAACAGCAGGGTTGAGGTGATGTTGCCACAAGGCTGACCTTGGGTCACCAACCAAACAACCAGCAATTTGATCTAAGGGTTGATCAACAGTCAACCAATTGTTGATTAACTGTTGACTGACCCAGGCGTCCATTTGACAGTCATTCAAGGGGGGAAACTTTGAAGGGGCCCCTGGAATTGGGTCCACAGCACCCAACGGTCCAAAGTGAACCTGTGGTGTAGCTACTTTTCTTACTGCCTCCTTAGTTTATCAATAATTGATGAATTTGATGAATGATCAATGGGACTAATTTTTCAAACCTTTCAATAATTTTTTTTGCCCTCTGGAATTATCAAACAATTCCCATCAAAGAACTGAAAAAAAACCAATCAAATTACCAATAATTGATCTAATTAGATGAGAAATAACAAAGAGAAAACTGTTTGGGATCAAAAGAATTTGAGACATTCAATGATATTGATAGACCTACCTGCAGGCTTTCTCTTGGTCTTTATCTCTGGTGAGATTCTGAGGATGGGTTAGTCAAGTAGGGGTCCCCCTAACCAGAGATCTCATGAGTTCTGGATGTGTACAGTGGTACAACAAAAATTATCCTAGTTATTGAGTTTTTCTTGTGCTAGTTTTTGTTTGCCATTTTCCCAACAAAAAAAAATAAAAAAAATAAAAAAAAATTGTAAGATTGTATAGTTTTACGCCTGGTAGTCATGGTTTAGTTAATCTTATAAGTTAAAAATACCTAGTTTTTTTTAAAAAAAAAAAACTGAAATAAAACCTCCAAATTGGGTCAATTGACCTTTGGGCTACATATTACAGATGAAAAAATGAAAAAACTGGACCATAAATTTTTGTTGAAGCTTAACATTAATGAATAGGACACTTTTTGAGATATGAAACAGCCAAAGAAAATCAAAAAAGGGTCTCCCAACAAGCTGAAACACCACCAGATTTCACCACAGCTTTCATTTTTTGAGGAATGCGTTCAAAAAGATGAATGAGCTTCTGCTTTGGAAAATCATCCCAGGCACTCTTGAGGGCCTTCTCCATCTCATTCAGGTTTGTTAATTGGTATAATGTTTGTATTTTTCTCTTCAAGGTGTACCAAAATTCTCAATGGGATTTGGGTCTGGTGATTGAGCTGGCAATTCCAATTTTTCAGTGCTTTCTCCTTCTTTCCACTGTTTTTAAATTTTTTCCTTATGAAGCACAGCCTCATCTTCCATTAAGAGTTGATTGTGATTGTTTTTTTTTTGAAATCCAAGGTCCCAAAGCACCTTTGTAAAAATTATTGATGAAATCCTTTGAATTTTGTCTTTTTGGTGGCAGGAAAATAATTGGAGAGGTAAAATAACCCATGAAAGCACCCCATATAATTGTTTTTGTTTTACCAATCTTGAATTTTGGGACAAGGCAGCTTGATTCATAATTTTCATGGGGGAGTCTCCAGACATTCAGTTACTGAGGGTTCTTTCCCACGTCAAAGTAAGGTTCATTGGTCCATATTACCCTCATGCATTCATTTATGGTCCATTTGAGATGGGAATAAGGAAATTAAAATTTTTGAATCTTGTGGGTCTTATTCAGGAATGGCTTTTGAGCAGAAACTTGGCATCAATAGCCAAGTTGATGAGGAAATTGTTAAATTTTCCTTGTTGAGACACTTTTGGTGATTGAGTTGGCCAGTTTTTTGAGGTTGGCCTGTCTCCTGTTTTATAATTATGGCCAGAAATTAGCTTAGGCAAATGAGCAGTATTTAAAGTTTCAGCTCTCTGATACCAGGAACCTTGCAGTCCTTTAGCTACAGAGAGTGATAAAAATTCTGGAATGATAATAATTATTATTATTCCAATAAAAAACGCTTAGAAGCTCAAATAAGAGCAATTGCAAGGTTTAATTGGTTTGGTAGTAAATGGTTTTCAATATAATATAAAAGAGGGGCCACAGTATTTTACTACTGGGGATCTTTACAGACTAGAAACCTCTCTTCAAGGGGCCTCCTGGGGCAGTTTTTAAGAACCTTGGAATAAACATGGGTGCCTCAGAAAGGACTTATTCCACTGATGGCTGGGCTTAACAGCACAAGCAGCCTAGACAGGAATGGTAACACTCACTCTGAGCTCTTTACCACGAAAATCCTGGAATAATTGGAAGGGTTTCAGAGCAGATGGGGTGGATTGCTTGACTATACTTCAAGGTTTGATTGGTTAATAAGAATAAATAATACTACTACAGACTCAGCCATAAATCACTTGCTTATCTTCATATAAGCACTTTATTAACAATGAAACAGTTTCTGATTGATAATAATAATTCCTGGTAAACTGATTAACTCCTCTGGAATAATGGATCCAAAGAGGTCTGTATAAACACATTTTTGGGGTGATGTTTGAGCTTCTCAGGGCACGTAGAGAGGGTTCTGCTCGTGGTCTGAGGCTGGAAAGCCAGTCAGGGAAAGATTGGCACGTACACTTGGTGCTGTAAATCAGCTGACCTTAGATCTGCTGGATTTCTGTACTATTTTAGCCACAGGATCTGTTAATCTGTTATGGGGTAAATTTGATCATTCTTTACTCATCCTTTTTTTGTACTATTGGTATTGCTTTAAAGCAGGCAGATGTGGATTTTGACTGATCTTCCATCATCTGTTGATCACGTATATAATTTTCAAGAATTTTCATGAACACTCCTTGTACTCTTTTGTGGTCTTCAAAGATCAGGGTCAGTGATTTACGTGGTAATCCTTTATCTTTGATTTATTATTAAAAAAATGTTTTGAACTTCATTTTCATTGATTTTATTTAAGTTTTGATCTTTTTAGATCATTATTCATGCATATGTCAATTTTTTACATATGCTAGGCAACTGTAACTAGGTTGTAGCTCTTCTGAGCGGTACCTGGTTGTCAGATTAGTCACAACAGATCCAGACGCGGGGATCAGTTAGTACAGATGCGCGCAGGGTAGGATCCACTGCTTGCCTGGAAGAGTTAGCTGCGTGCGGGTCTCTAGTACGCGGGAATCTGCTACTACAAGTACGTAGGGATATGTAATGATGCGGGGCTGCGCGCAGGAATTGTGACATAACACATTTCTGCGTGTAAATCCTAAAATATACACAACACCTCAATCCTGAGTGAATTTTAGGTGTAAAACCTATAGTTGACAACACGTGTGAAATATTAGAATGGCCAAAAAGTGCCATACTGGTGTTGTAATTTCTAGTATTTTTCTTTTTAATTATTTTTTAAAAAATGTAAGGACTTGGAATTCAAGGGTGGGTTCAGTGAGTGACCCTACCTAATTTTGGGTGAGGAATCCATTTGTTTGAGAATATCTATGGATTTCTCACTCCTTATTTTGTTAGTTGAGATATTCTTATTTTTCATAGTTTTGTGTGACTATTGACAGGTTGCTCTGTACATAGTAGCAAGCTGACAAGATTGGTTCAAGTAAGGAACCAAGCTCTTTTTTCTTCTGTCTGAATAATCCTGACTGATTTAGATTGTAAAAAAACAGGCTCATCCATTCCAGAATGCCCAAAAACTCAAGCCAATGGGGCCTCCCACATTTCCTTCAAACACTAGTGACAACTTTGAGACTCAAACCTCCTCTCCCAAGGGTAAGCAAAAGTCCTCCAATTCCATCAATGTCAATCCCAAAAGTCATCAAAAGAGGAGAAACACTTCTGTTTTTTTCAGGCTTTGAAGAAATCAGGGAGAAGCAAGATTCATGTAAGTCCATTTGTTGACCTTGATTTCCAAATCATGCTCATTTCTTTTTGTCAGCTCTCTGATACCAGGAACCTTGCAGTCCTTTAGCTACAGAGAGTGATAAAAATACTGGAATAATAATTATTATTATTATTCCAAAAATAAACACTTAGAGGCTCAAATAAATAATATAATAAGAGCAGTTGCAAGGTTTAATTGGTTTGGCACTGAAAGCTTTTCAATATATATATATATATATAAGAGGGGCCACAGTATTATAATACTGGGGGTCTTTACAGACAAAGCAACCTCTCTTCAAGGGGCCTCCTTAGGAATTTTAAGAACCTTGGATTCAAGATGGGTGCCTGAGAAAGGGCTTATCCACTAATATGGCCGGGATAAACAGCACAAGGGCCAAGAAAGGAAGGTAACACTCACTCTGAGAACTTTACCACAAAAATTCTGCAATAATAAGAAGGGTTTCAGATCAGTTGGGGAGGATTGCTTTATTTAACTTCAATTGGTTGATTGGTTTGAGAAAGAAATAATAGTACTACAGACTAAATCATAAATCACGTGCTTAGACTCTTCATAAGCACTTTACTAACATTGACATGGTGTCTGATTGATCATAATAATTCCTGGTAAACTGACAATCTCTGGAATAATGGATCCAAAGATGTCTGTATAAATACCTTTTTGGGGTGATTTTGAGAATCTCAGTTCACGTAGAGAGGGTTCTTCTCATGTGCTCAGACTGACAAGCCAGTCAGGGAAAGATAGGCACGTCTACTTAGTGCTGTCAATCAGCTGACTTTGGATCTGCTGGATTTCTGTACTATTTTAGCCACAGGATCTGTTAATCTATTATGGCATAAATTTTATCATTCTGCACTCATCTTTCATTTGTACTATTAGTATTTCTTTGAAGTGAACAGATGTGAATTTTTACTGCTTTTTCATCATCTGCTGATCACGTAGATAATACTTAATAATTTTTATGAACACTCCTTGTAGTAATTTGTGGTCTTCAAAGATCAGAGTCAATGATTTTTGTTGTAATCCTTGATCTTTGATTTATTATTAAAAAATGTTTTAAACTTTATTTTTGTCAACTTTATTTAGGTGTTGATCTTTTTAGACTATTACTAATGCATATGTCAACTTGTTACATATTCCAGGAAACCCTAACTAGGTTGTAGCTCTTCTGAGGGGTACCTGGTTGTCAGATTAGTCACGACGGATCCAGATGCGGGGATCAGTCAGTAAAGATGCGGGCGGGGTTGGATCCGCTGCGTGCGTGGTAGAATTAGCTGCGCACGGGTCTCTAGTACGCAGGAATTCGCTACTACAAGTACGTAGGGATATGTAAGGATGCAGGGCTGTGCGCAGCAATTGTGACATAACACATTTCTGCGTGTAACTCCTAAAACTTACACAACACCTCAATTCTGAGTGAACTTTAGGTGTAAACCCTATATGTGACAACACATGTTAAATGTTAGAAAGTGCCAACAGGTGCCATACTGGTGTCATAATTTTTAATACTTTTCTTTTTAATTATTTTAAAAATGTAAGGACTTGGATTTCAAGGGTGGGGTCAGTGAGCAACCCTACCTAATTTTTGGTGAGGAATCCATTTCTTCAATAATTTTGATGGATTTCTCACTCCGTCATTTGTTAATTGAGATATTCTTGTTTAATTTTTTTATAGTTTTGTGTTGCTATGACAGGTTGCTCTGTACATAGTAGCAAGCTGACACTTTTCCCCTGCAAAAAACAGTCAAATCACAAATTTAATCCAAAAAGCTTGACTTTTTAAAGCAAAAGTAGGATTTTCAACTGGCCATGGATGTTCAAAAGTAGAAAGCCAAGAGTTTGGCTCATGAACAAAAATGGGATGCTGAGTGGAAGTTGAAACAGGCTGAGCTAGAATTTCAAAAAGAGGAAAAGGAGAAGGATTGGCAGCAAGCACAACTGGAAAAGGAGAGGGAATGACTTGCAACCAAGAAAAAGGATAAGGTATCAGTAGCCTTGGCTTGCATTGGTAGCAGTAGAAAAGTAGAAGAAATACATCAGATAAATAAAATGCTGGGCTTGTAAATATATTTGCATGGGTGAATGAAAAAGAAAAAAATTGTTTTCAATTACAAAGTTTGAGAGTATTCTTAACCCCACCAACATACAAATCTTTTTTGTTTTTATTTATATTTTTTTTCTAGATTGAATTTGCCCATTATTCAAGTACCTAAAAGTTTCTCTAGTTTTTTATAAATTTGAAGTGACATGGCCATTCTGGTATGGGTTTCTGTTTCCACGGCAGGAAAGGTACATTGCTTTTACTTATTAGCTGCCCAAACTATTTTCAATATACCTTTTTGCTTGATCAATTCGAAAGGGAAGGTCAGCAAAAACAAATTAGCCATCCAATACTTGATATTTTTCTGTATTTTTAATAAGTCAAACCTTTGATTTCTTGTTTGGAAACACCAGTAAAAAGCAGTAGCCAGAGATTTTGCCTTTGTCAATATGAGGAGAGTTTTAAAAAGAATTGGAGTTGAAATTGATTTATGGGGATAAATCAAAAATTTTAGGCTTGGAACCAAATTCCAACAAAGAGAAAGAGGGGTTGTTTTTGTCCTTCATGGCATCATGGTTTGCTTCAAAGGAAAGTTGGGCCAAATTTAAAAACATTTTTCCAATAATTTGGGATACTTTTTTGGCATAGGTTGATGAAAGCATACTCTTGAGGAGAAGATCTAATGGATGATTTCTTCACATAACCTCCAAATAACTCTGAAGGGTGCATAGGTTTTTGCCATCCAACTGCCCACATTTTTCCACCCCAAGATCTTGAAGGACCAACTGGGTTGGAAAATTTTTTTCACTGGTGAAGGAAAGTTCTCACAAATTTGATGTCCTTCTTTTCGTGGTCAGAAAGTTTCTTCAATGGGAAAAATTCAATCATTTCAACCTGGGCTTGATGATCAGATTGATTGAGGACAATTACTTTTCCACGGAGGAAGAAATGGAACCATTTGATTGTTTTTTTTTGAAAATCAAAGGCTAAAAGAACCAAAAGAAACAACCAGATAGACTTGAGGATACCAATGAGAGTTGAGACAACGGTGAGATTTAAATGAACTCCGGAAGCAACAGGACAATTGGTGAAAGCATTGAGTTGTTGAGTCAATGGCGAGATCAGTCAAGATCAGCTTCTGGTTGATCAATTGGAGCAGATTGTTTTAATAAGTGATGAATAAAGAAAAACCAATAGCACAAGCATAAGGATGAAAATTTACTTACTTGACAAGGAGGACCTGAGAGCCCTGAGGAAAACACAGGACCTCCTTTGAGCAGTACAAGTAGGAGCGCTTGGATTCAGATTTAGAGTAAGTACACCGTAGAAGGAAATGAGGGCGTGGAAGCGCGGTTGAGTGAAATAGATAAATGAGAGCGCAGATACGGGGGTGAGTGACCAGATAAAGGAATACAAGGGATGAATCAAAGACAAAAATTCACTAGAATTTCAACATTTTTTGCTTGCTCAAACTCTTCCTGGGTTGGTTTTTGACTATTTGTTTTCTTTTCCGCAACAATTGAAGAGTACATGTCCAAAGGATGCAGTTTCAAACCAGACCAGACCACCTTTTCATTAATTCCTTCCTCAGAAACCTCCAAAGATATTTTAGTATCTCTTATTTGATTCCTCTTTTGGCAAGCAGCCCTACTCTTCCCACCTCTCTGTATTTTTTTCAAGCCATCTCCTTCCATCTTTTTCCCTCCCAATCCTATACTCAGATTGGGGTGAGGAATAAGAATAGTTTTGGATGTTTGTGTAACATTTTGAGGGGGTGGGAGAAGAATTGGACATTGACCAATAGTGGTTGAGGGATTGAAAAAAAAAACAAAGAAAAAACCTTCAGTCAAATGGGAATCATTGGTGAAACAAGATTGGATCAAATAAAATGAAACCAAACCTGGAATTGATCCCAATTTCACCAGAAATGGGATCACCAAAAAGAAAACCTGTACCCAAAAAAAAAAAAAATAAGGGGTGTGAGGTAATTGGGCCGGCCCTTTTGGGTTGGGCTCTGGTTGGGTTTTGGGTTGGGCCAAGCGGCAGAAGGAGGCAGGGCCGGCCATTGGTGGTCAAGGGGGGGGGCTGGGCTGGAAGGGGAGGTGGGGGGGGCCAGCAAGGGCGGTGGGGGGGCCTGGTGGGCCGGCCAAGGGGGTCGGAGGGCGGTGGGGGGCCAGGCGGGCGGAGGAAGCTGCCAGGGGCGGGCCAAGGGTGGCCAAGGACGGTGGAGGGGCCAGGCGGGCAGAGGGAGCCCCAGGGGGCCAGCTGAGGGTGGCCGAGGGCAGTGGGCGGGCCGGGCAGGCACAGGGAGCCACGGGGGGGCCGGCTGAGGGGGGCCAAGGGCGGTTGGGGGGCCAGGCGGGTGGAGGGAGCCGCGGGGGGGCCAGGCGGGTGGAGGCAGCCGCAGGGGGGCCAGGCAGGTGGAGGGAGCCGCTGGGGGGCCGGCCAAGGGGGGCCGTGGGCGGTGGGGGGGCCTGGTGGGGGGGCCAAGGGCGGTGGGGGGGCCAAGGGCAGTGGGGGGCCAAGGGCGGTGGGGGGCCAAGGGCGGTGGGGGGGCCAAGGGCGGTGGGGGGGCCAAGGGCAGTGGGGGGGCCAAGGGCAGTGGGGGGGCCAAGGGCAGTGGGGGGGCCAAGGGCAGTGGGGGGGCCAAGGGCAGTGGGGGGGCCAAGGGCAGTGGGGGGGCCAAGGGCAGTGGGGGGGCCAAGGGCAGTGGGGGGGCCAAGGGCAGTGGGGGGGCCAAGGGCAGTGGGGGGGCCTGGTGGGGGGCCAAGGGCAGTGGGGGGGCCTGGTGGGGGGCCAAGGGCAGTGGGGTTGCCGGGCCAGCGGAGGGAGGTGGGGGGCTTGCAAGCAAGCGGGAAGGGCGGTGGGGGGGGCCAGGTGGGGGGGCCAAGGGCTGTGGGGGGGCCAAGGGCTGTGGGGGGGCCAAGGGCGGTGGGGGGGCCAAGGGCGGTGGGGGGGCCAAGGGCGGTGGGGGGGCCAAGGGCGGTGGGGGGGCCGGGCCAGCAGAGGGAGGTTGGGGGTGAGGCCGAGAGAGGTGGGGGGATTGCAAGCAAGCAGTGGAGGGTGGTGGGGGGATTGCAAGCAAGCGGCGGAAGGTGGTGGGGGGATTGCAAGCAAGTGGCAAGGGTGGTGGAGGGGCTGAGGTCAGTGGAAGGGCCTGGTGGGGGGGTGGGCTGCTGACCAAAGCAAGGGTGGTGGGGGGCAGAAGCAAGGGTGGTAGGGGCAGGAGGGCAAGAGGGGGGGCAGCAAGGAAGGTGGGGGGGCAAGAGTGGGGGGGCATTAGTTGGGAGAAAGGGAGAGGGGGTGAGTGGGAGGGAAAAGGGTGATGAGGAAAAAGGGTGATGAGGAAAAAGGGTGATGAGGAAAAAGGGTGATGAGGAAAAAGGGTGATGAGGAGGAGGGGGGGCAGCTTACCTGGGGAATCAACCAAGGAGGTGAGGTGGGGGGGGGGGCTGAAGGGGGATGGAGGGGGGTGGATGTCAGTATTTGATGATGGGGATGATGAGGAGGAGGGGGGGAAGCTTACCAGGTGTGCTGGTGAGGTGGAGGTGGTGGGTGAGGTTGAGCTGGTTGGTGAGGGGAGGAGGAGGAGGAGGAGGGGCAGGAGCTTACCAGGGGGGGGTGGTGGGTGAGGTGGAGGTGGAGGGTGAGGTGGAGGTGGAGGGTGAGGTAGAGGTGGAGGGTGAGGTGGGGGTGGAGGTTGAGGTGGAGAGTGGACCAGTGGTGGTTGAGGGAAGAGTGGACCAGTGGTTTGGTGGGGTGAGGTGGGTGGTTTGGAATTTTTGGTTCTGTTTTTGTCTAAGTCCACCAAAAAAAAAAAATCCAAGTCAGCCTTGGATGCTTGTTTGAACAACTAAAACCAAAGAAGATATTTCACCTATTTAAAAACCAAATGCTACACATCAAAGTGAGCAAGTGTGAGGGGTAGAATCCGCTCTCTCATGGCCAAAGATGATGTAGAAGATAAGATGGGGATGACTTGAGGAGGATCAGGAATATCACCTTCAAATATTTTTTCCCATTCATCTTTGATGTCAGCCAAACAATTGTGAAGGATTACACAAGTTATAATCCAGTTTATGAGGAACTTCATTTATTTGAGGTTTTGAAGCTGGTTTTGCATTTCCCTTAAGCTGGCCCTTCTTCCTTTCAGGACTCCTATTGCATGCTCAATCCAAACTTATTATTGGGAAAGATGATAGTTGAAATCAGTTTTTCCTTGATTGTTGGACAAAAAATTCCGGTATTCTGGAACCACATATTTTCCACTATCATAAGCTGAATTGGCCAGAAGGTATTGATTGTGGTCAAAGTAGTTCCCTGGTTTTTGGGCAATCTGCATCCAATTGAACAGGTATGAATCATGACAAGAACCTGGAAGGCCAGAATGGAGGGAGATGAACTTCTTGTTGTTATTAAAAACAAGTTTTAGTGCCACAGAGTATCTAAACAAACAGACAAAACATATTTGGTCAGTGTGTGATCAACAGTGTTATCAAAGTTATTGGAAAACATATGAATAAATTGCCTTTTTTCCAATCAAAATAGTGGTTTCCATCTAGCTTGGGTTTTTGACTCAAGGGGATGGTGGTTCCATCAAAAAAACCAATGCAACAAGGAAATCCTTTGGTTTTCATACTTGAGATATCTCCTTGCGTTATTCTTTGCCAAGAAAGGACTAAGCAACAGAAAGATAGGATAGAAACCATTACTCTTTTGGTTTATGAGTTAATGGTTCCATATCTGACTGAGAATAGATTTTCTAATTGATGGATTGCTGCTCCATTTCCATTTGATCCCAATCTACAAAGAGAAAAAGCCAGTTGGATAGCTGGATTGCGTTGAGGATTCCAAGAATTTTTCTGGAAGATGTGGTGGTCTTCAATCATCTCCAAAAGTTTTATGAATGAAGGCAATATAGTTGGGAACAGTTGCTGGAAGCTTAGGTTGGGGAGGAGATGAAGCTTTTGCCTTTGATACATAGGGTTGTGGAGGGTTTGTCTTCTTGGAACCATTTATTGCTTTTGTAATAGACTATTCAAAGCCAACCAAGTTGATTCCAAATCAGAGTCTGAATGGCTGTCAAATACTAACAAAAGTGCAGTTACCTTTTTTGCATTTTCAACTTTCTGCCGAGAAGTTTTATGGGACATGTTCAGAAAGATGGTGATTTGATGTGGGGTGATGAGATGATGATGGGATTTGTGTGAAGATGGAGATGTGAAGCAATAGAGATGTGAATTGATGGAGATGTGAAGCAAAGGAGATGAGATGTGTGTGATGTGATGGAGATGGGACTGATATGGATTTGCTGATGTGGATGGGTATTTTACAAAACAGATGTGAAGCAATAGAGATGTGAAGCAAAAGAGATGTGAAGTGATGGAGATGTGAAGCAAAGGAGATGAGATTTTTTTGATGTGATGGAGATGGGACCAATATGGATTTGCTGATGTGGATGGGTATTTTAGATGTGATGGATGGTGGATGAATGATGATGCATAAATCGCATTTTTAAAGGCAGGTTTGATGTTTTAAATCTGCCATTTTCATGAAACACACCATTTTGGAATACACCAGTTAGGCCGTATTTGTATTTCAGAAACCTGCTATCAAAAATGGCAGGTTTGGTAAAACAAATGGCGGGTTTCTAATGGCGGGTTTGCTAACTCTGATACTCCCTATTGATTTCAATTCACACATTTTAAATTGATCTTTTTTTTACTAACTTGTCTCCAATGTGGTGTGGTGCATTTTTTAGGATGGCACTCAAAATACATGTACTAAAAAAGCCTCATCAATAGGCCATAGAATATTTTTGGAGAAAATTTCTCTGAAGAGCTTTTAAGTTCTTCAGCATGCAACATAAGCGCATATTTGATACAAAAGTGCTTGAACTGGGTTCTAAATAGGCTATTTTATTAGTTGGCATGCCCCCTATAATTCTCCCGCTAATTTAAATATTTTCAAAAAACTGAATTGGCTGAGGGTAAGAGCTGAACCTTCACTTTGATCATCTTTTGACCTGTCAGCTGGCTACTATTCAGAACCAACTGACTAAAGCCTCCAGAAAAATTTATAATATATAATGATAATAATAATAACAATAAATAAATATATATAAAGAAATAAAAAAAGTAAAAAGTGCAGAAATAACAAATTAAAACAAAAAATAATATTAAAACCCCCCTAATTAATGAGAAAAAGAGTAATATTATTTCAGAAATGAGTTCCCGGCGCCATTTTAGGTAGGTTCACCCACTGAAGCGACCCCCCATTTCCTGTTCCTTCAGGTAGAAACCTTACACACCTGTGTACCCCCCCTCATCACATCTGCCAATATGGGTTTCTGAACAAAAATTTGGTCAGAAACCCATAATTATGTCTAGTTTAGGAGTTATGGATGGAAATGGATTTCTTCCATAACCCTGCGCGCAGCGGCAGACCCTCTGCAACCAGGCAATTAAGCTTCAGCACACGCCAGCTCTGCGGGCAGTCAAGCGACTCCCTTGCGCAAGCCTGAGGTAGTTGCTAGCCAGAAACTACCATGCAAGGAAGTTACTAATGACTAACCTGCGGGTATTCAAGCAACTACCAGGCAAGGTAGTCAGCACCTACCACGCAAGGTAGTCGAGCACCTACCATGCAAGGTAGTTGCTACCAACCAGCCTGTGGGTAGTTGAGCAACTACCGCACATGGTGGTTTCTACCTGTTTCCAGCCCCGCAAGGACTTGACCAACTACCTTGCGCGGGCCCCTAGCAACTGACCAGGCCATTGCACAAGGCAAACAGCCGGCTCACTAGTCATCCCCCCCTCTCCCAAAAAACAGAAAAAGGCTGTAGGGTACCACCTATACACCCTAAAGCCTTGTTCCACACCACATGGGGCCCAAAGAGCGCCACCATGTGGTGGGGAACAGTATTAAAATGAATAAACCAACCAAAAATCTGGAACAATTGGTCCCTGCATCCTTTTTGGAACTACACTAATGGTTGTCAGGGCCCCTGTAATAGGATCTGCATGGAAGGTTTGGACCCAAAAGGGTACACATTGGCTACTGTAACACCCTGAGAGTGTGTACTGAGGATAAACAGAGGCCTAGCTTTATGCTAGATGGATCAAAAGACACTAAAAATTCATACCACACAATCCTATGTCCCTAGTAGAAAAAATGTACATAACTAGTCACAACTAGGGCTGTACTACCTGATTGAGTGACTGTAAAACACACCAATATGGACAGAAGAGCCTCAGAATCTACAAAAATCCTTCATAATAAGGTCCCCAGAGCATGTTTTCAAGCCCCTGTCTTCAGAAAGGCATGGCTTATATTTTAAAATATTAATTGAATACTACCTCTTTTTTCAATACAGTGAGGTCATCAAGGGAACATAAAGGTGTATCAAGCCCCAAGTATGATACATGGGTCTTTCCATAATACTTTAGTGGCTAGAGAAGGTCCACAAAAACACACTGATGGTCCCCTGGCCTCAGCACTAGCCTGGGTCACCCTCTTTTGGCTGGTAAAAAGACTGTACCATGAGGAGACCCGAAAAATATAAATAAAGGCCCTTCCCACAGCCATTTCTAAAGAATTCATTCCAGTCATATACTCATTATTTCTTGATATTTTTTCTTCCTCAAGCTATCAAACCCTAATAATAAATGATTGTGTGATCCTGGACTACTTTCTGATAGAAGTATAGACCAAAACTCTTGAATCCCTATTTTTTGTCCAAAATTATCAACCAACCATTCAACCTGCTCCAGTACTCACTTCCAGCACTCTTGATCCTTGAATATTGGCCCATTAATCAAGAATAATTCCGGATCTAGACCTAGTAAGTGATCCTTCTGACTTGTACCCCTTTTTTAGTTTTTGAATAACCCAACTCCCAAGAAAATTACACACACCCTTCTTGAAAGGAATCCTTTTAAACTCCACAGGCACAACAATTGCTCCTATATTTTCCCAAAAAGACATATACCTGTTTTCCGGAGGGCTAAAAAACCCCAATAAGGTCTTGGCCCCTCCATTTCAATTTATTCTATAAATATATAAATAAATTTAGGGTGATAATAAATCAAAAACTCCCAGTCTTTTGGGAGTTTTGTAGGGCCCCACATGACCCAATCAACGCGTGGGGGCCCACACACAACTCCAAAGGGTTGTTCCAAACACGTGCAACCCCTGGGGGGAATATACCCCCGGTAATGGGCAATGTTGATTTTTGTACCCCTGTACACAGCCATTTAGACCTATGTAAAGTGGTATACAACCCCCCCCCCCCCCAGGGTTGTGCAAGAATTTACTTTTTTTTATTTAATTTTATATTTTATTTATTTATTTATTTTAAACCAAAAAATCAACATTTTTGATTTTTTGGTTTATTTCTGGTTTTTTTTTTATTTTTATTTATTTTATTTTAGTTTTTTTTTTTTGTGGACTGCAATGCTTTCAGTTGTGTGGTACAGAAAACAAATAGATTTGAGTAATTTTCAACCCCACACGACTTGGATTTAGTTGTGCATGGTGCCACAAAAAACTGAACCATCATGTGGGGGCTACACAACTGCATTTAATTTGTGTGTAGGCTAAATAACTTGATTGTAGTTGTTTAGCATGCCACACAACTCAAATGGGCCGTGTGGCATGCTAAATGACTCAAATGGGCTGTGTAGCATACCACATGGCCCATTTGAGCTGTTTAGCATTCCACACTGCTCATTTGAGTTGTTTAGCATGCCACATGGCCCATTTGAGTTTGGTAAACAACTTAAATTAGTTGTGAATTTAAAATTCACCATAAATTTAATCCTTTTAGCCAAATCATATGCCTGGCATTTTACCCTATTTTTACTCCAAACTTTCTATCACCTCTAGTAGCTAGAAGTAGTGAGGTCCTTTGAATCTAGTAGGCTGACACCACCTCATATTTCTAGTAAGATTGGTATTTGGATCTTTTCTGTGGCCCAAGGCCCATTATTGCTTCAGAGTGGGGGGAGTTATGGGTGTCAATAAATTCCATTTTCAGGGCTCCATTGTCATCTTACTACCAGGACTAAAAATTCTGCCTCATATTTATATTAAAATGAGTATTTTGATCTCTGCAGGGGTCCAAGGCCCAATGAGGCTTGGGATTGGGGGGAGGTTTAGGTTTTAATTGAGGCCATTTTCAGGGCTCCATTTTCATCTCAATACCATGAATAAAAATATAACTAATACTTATGATGAAAACCAGGTTTGAGCTCTCCCTTGTGAGTCTTTCAGGTTGAGACTTGGTTTAAGGCATCAGAACATTTGTGGTGGTGGGGTGGGGGGAAATAGGAAAGTTTGAGTGCTCATTTAATTGAAATTAGCCATATATATATAGAGAGAGAAAGGGAAAGCTGACAAGCTTGGGAGACAATCAACTTTTTATTTCCAGGCCAGAACAGTCTGTTGATGGACTGTATATGATCTCAAAGTAAACTTCTTTTTGGAGATAATTAGATTTTGTGGAAAGGGGAATGTGAAAGGTTACAAGAGGATTTGAATCAGGGGTAGGATTTATGGGATGGTAGATGAAGATGATAGTAGATTTATGATCTCAGAATCAGCTGTTTTATCATGGAGAAGCATGATGGGATTTTTTCTTTTTTTTATATAATTGGATGGCATGGAGGGGTGAAAGGGTGTTTTTAATGCTGATGAGTGAAGATTCATAAATGGTGAGTTTGTTTTTGAGACACAATTTCTATGAAACCAACAATTTTTAAATAAAAAAGTTAAGGGGTATGTGTATTTCAGAAAACCCCCATTAAAATGGTTTTTTTTGGTCAAACCAATCTGGTGGGTTTTTATAAAGGATTTCCTAACTCTGATTAACCCTATTTATGAGTTAAAAAAGGTGTAATAAAATTAATTTAATAAAAGGAAGGACATATTTTATGATTTTTTTCTCAAAAATTGTAAAAATCCTATTTTTTCCTTCCAATAAGTTCAATAAATATATTAAAGAAAACAATAGAATTTGAAAAATTACACAAAAATAAAACATGCACAAAGAATAAGCCTGCCAAGAGGAAATCTCTTGAGGAACAAATTTTGACCTCTATAGACAGGAAACAAATTTAATATGCAGATGAGGGATTTTTATATAAAAATTTCCTTTCATGAACTGATTTAAGCTTCAAAATGTTTTAAAAAAATGAAAAAATCAGAACATCATCAAAACAAATACTTTTTTGGCTTTGTTTATTTTTTTTGAGATCTTCATATATATTTTTGGAATTTATTGGAATGAAACATTGAAATTTTCACATTTATCAAGGAAAAAATAATAAAAATTAAATATTTCCTTTCATTAATTTCATTTTGAAAGCATTTTAGATTTCATCAATATTTTTATTTTCCAAATTCATTTTTTATCTTAACTAAATTTTCAGTATTTTTAATAATTTTTTCAAGGCTTCAAAAAAGTTTTTTTTTTAGTGAAACACCATTGTTTTGTGGTTGGTAATAAATTCACAACCCTAAAAAACCTGTGCACAACTCAAAATGGATTGTGTGCCATTTTTGAGGGCCCATTTGAGTTTTGCGCTTCTTCCCATGACCAACAGAGGTTTTAACGGCTGTTCATGACTCAGATGGGTGGTCCACCATGCCACAAAACCCTTTGGAGTTGTGGAATTCCAGTCACAGCTTTTTCACAACTCCAGGGTTTAGAGAAAAACAAGTAAATTAAAATAAATAAAAAAGAAATTAAAAAGAAAAAGAAAAGAAAGAAGAAAAGAAAAGAAAATATATATTTATATATATATATATAAGGGAAATGTTAAATTTGTAACCCAGGGGTTGCAAACGGGTCTGAAAAGCTGTTCACAACCCATATGAGTTTTTAAAAAAAATAAAGAAGTAAAGTAAAATAAATGAATAAATGAAGACATTGTCATACTGACACCCAGCTCAACTCAATCTAAAGTCTACCCTCATTCAACTCAACTGTCTCAGGACATTCAACCTCAGGGCTCTGGAGACTATATAGGTATATCTCCATTCAGCCTACATACATATACTTATGACTACATACACATATGACTACATATACATATGACTACATATACATATATCTACCTATGGTCTGATCTCATGCAGTAAATAAATAGACTCCTCTGTGCTTGCACATACTTACACATGGTTACTCTCTCAGGTACTGGATATCCTATAACCTTGCTTACCCTGTCTATCCTATACTCTCTCTCTATGATTTATCCTTTGGGAATCCTTATGTACATCTTTCTGTAGACAGTATTACATACTCTCTCTACTTAGTACACATAGTGTAATGATCATTACATACACTGGGCACCTCTCTACTGTACACTCCCAACTTAGACAGCCAGACCTGTAGCCTAGACCCAATGTGGCAATTAGTCTATCCCAATGTAGTTGCTCACTGTATCAGCCCTCTCTGGTACATTCATTGCTCCCTTGTAATTTTATGTGTAGTCTGAGCCCCAACCAGTTGTTCACCAGTTTTTCCTCTCTTGTAGTCTTCCACCTCTTGTCTATTTAAGTAGACCTCCTCTCTCTTACTGATTGTCCCCCCCAAGAAATCAGTTTACTAATTCTTGCGAGGTATCTATCCAAGCAAGTGTCATTCAGCACCTTGACCCCTTCTAACCTTACTCTGCTCCATAGCCTCCTCCAGTAACCTTTCTCCCAAGCCTACTGTGAGTAGAGTAGCCCTTGTGCCAATCCCTGCTTAGACGTCAGCAGCCCTTGTGACATTAAACTGATTTCTTCCGCAATAACCCCATCTTCACCAACCAAACACTCCTTACCTTATTTAACCTCACCAAACTTTGCTATTGAATTTGTGGCACTGTTTGTTTTACCCTTCCACCTATCACCCTTGACTTGACTATTGAGTTTGTGGTCATTTCATTGTATCCCATCCTTCCTACCACCCTTGACTTGACTATTGAATTTGTGGTCATTTCATTATATCCCATCCTTCCTACCACCCTTGACTTGACTAGTGAATTTGTGGTCATTTCATTGTATCACCTTCCTTGAATTGGCTATTGAATTTGTGTCCTTTTCATCAACCCCCATCTTTCTTCAATCCTTGGACTGCCTATTGAATTTGTGGCCTTTCCAATAAACCTTTTAAATCCATAAACCCTCTTTATAATCCCAAAAACTCACTCATTTTTACCCCTGCTTTGACGGGCTTCAACGGGCTTTGATGGGCTTCGACAGGCTTTGACGGGCTTTGACGGGCTTTGAAGGGCTTGGGCTTCGACGCGCTTTGACGGGCTTTGACGGGATTTGAAGGGCTTTGACATGCTTCAACGCTCTGCTTCTTTTGGGCCAATTTCTTCAATAAATTTGGGTATATTTCTTTTTTATTTTTTTCTATGGTGAAGACAACTTTTGGGTAACTTCTTCAAAGTAATACAATGCCTCCTCAATGTTTTTGATTTGCTCACATCACCAGCCCAGCTGTTACTTGCAGTTCCAGAGGTAGAGGTACCCCTGAACCTGCTCACCCTTCAACACCAGGAGCACGTGGAAGAGGAAGAACGTTCTCTAACTTACCAATCCCGGAGGTTTTTACTTCAACCCCCATGGATATTGGGTTATTGGAACCTATTCCACAAGCTTCCCTTGCTTTCATTCCATCCTCTGAAGATGCTAGTCTTCACAGAATTGCAGGTCAATATCCAGTACCAGGCTACCATGGACTGGACTCCCCTGCGTTTGACCCAAGCTTGGTCCCACTTCCAGAAGAGGATGAGTATGACAGTTACAAAGAAGATGAGGACTCAGTGTCAGCCTCCTGGATGCCAAGACCCTTGCTATCCTTTAGCTACCAGAGGTGATAGAGTAAATAATAAATATATTATTTAATAAATGCAGCAAAAATCCGTAGAATACTTGGATTAAGCTTATTGCAAGGTTAAATGGTTTTGTTATTGTTTATTTTTTCAAATCAAAATTGATTATTAAATATTTGTAGAGGGGCCACAATTATATTGGGGATCTTTAACACCTCTCTTCAGGGATTTCAGTATGAAAACACGTAGTCCTGGTTACTTTGGGTTCTTTAGTTTAAAGATTATTATACCCAAATATAATATGTATATAAAATACACAATGGAGTGGTAGGGCATTGTAGCCAAGCTACCACGACAGAGAAAAGATAATAAGACTCACTGGTATATTATGAAATCTTTTGGGTATCTGTTTGAGACGTGTACTGATGGGTTAAACCTGTATACCCGGGTTATAAGGTTGTTCAGCAGTTTTAATTGATAAAAAGAGGTATGAGGACGGATATTACTGATCAGAAATTGCCATAAATCACTTACTTATCTCTTATAAGTACTTGATTACCTTGGCACGGCGTCTGGATATGAATATTACTGGGTCTCTGCCCATCAATATCCTCAAAAGAGCTCTTGATTTATAGCTTTTGGAGTCCCAATATGGTCCTTCTGAGGGTTTTAGGTGCTCAAAGGGACGGACACTAAAGCTAGAAGGGTAACCGGGGGTAGCCTGTCATGTGTTCTTGGTGCTATAGCCCGGGTAGCATCTAATTCCTTAGGGTATGGGAATTATTCTACCTTAAAAAAGACATTAGGACGTGTGAATAACACTTTTAATAATTATATTAATAGTAATTTTTACAGACATTTTGATGTCAGGTAAGTTCTCATTATGTATTATATAACTTGAGTAAAAGTCATAAAATTGATTTTACTCTTTATTTTCGAGTTCCAGTTGATTTGTTAAGATAATAAGTCATGCGAATTCATGTACTATTTTTACATCATTATCTTCCTCAGTATGTCACAAAGATATTGATGTATAGCAATTCTCATAAAAGTATATTGAAGTATTTTAATATATTTTTAGAAGTTGTCATTGTCTTATTTTCGACATTCTTGGTACTTTGCATTATATTAAGTAAAAAATATGTTTAAGGATTATTTATGTATTTTTATGAAATATTATGTATTTTTAGACAATCTACTATCCACAGGAACCTTCATTACATATGTAGAAAGTTCCTGTGTATGTTGTAGCCTGTTTACGCGGTACCTGAGCCTCTCAGGCCTCCTGTCACTCTGTCAGCCCGTAGTCCCGCAGCTGCGTACTTGTCAGAGGCCTGGGGCTGCGTACACAACCTCGACGGGGTGACAGGGCTGTATCTCAGCCGCGCGCGGGTGCATTGGCTGCTGCGGCTGCGTGCGGGAATGATGACAAAACACATTTCCGCCCGTAACTCCTAAAATATACACAACACCTCAATTCTTACTGAATTTTAGGTGTGAAACCTATACGTGACAATGTGTGTGAAATATTTAATTGGCCAAAAAGCTAAATAATGGAGCCGTAGTATTTTGGTTTTTCTTGCCTTAATTATTTAAAAATATAAGGAGTTGGATTTCAAGGGTGGGGTCAGTGAGTGACCCTACCTAATTTTGGGTGGAGAATCCATTTCTGTAATAATATTTATGGTTTTCGTACTCCTTCTTAGGTTAATTGTATTATTATTATTTTTATGTTATTTTAGTTACTTTTGCAGCTTGCTCTGCAATAGTAGCAATCTGACACTCAGGATTTGACTCAAGAATCTTGAGTGGCTTGGATTCACCTTCCTCAGGAGGTAATCCAAGTATTTCCTCTAATTACACTGCGGTCCCAACCAATTCTCAAGGTGTTACTAATCTTCCTCCTTCTCAGGGTACTTCTACTGACCCTGCCCTGCTGGCCATTCTTCAGCAAATGACCTTAGCAATGACTAACCTTTCTAAACCTGCTGATATTTTTCCTTATTCCAAATTTAAATCACCATCCATAAATGCTCCAGAAAGATTTGATGGTACTAACCCAACCAAGCTCCAACCTTTTCTTCAAGCTTGTGAACTCATCTTTGCTAATGATGAGAGGGTATTTGCTAATGACAGGAAGAAAGTTCTTTTTACAGTCTCTTACCTATCTGGAAATGCTAGTCAATGGATTCAACCATACCTTGCTCACATTGGTAACCCAGAACCTGAATTTCTGCTTAACTCCTGGTTTCATTTTACTCAACAACTTCATACTTTGTTTGGAGACAGACTTGAGATCCAACGCGCTGAAAAAGACCTAACCCTTCTTAAAATGAAAGATACAGGATATGCTTCTAACTATATCACTGAATTCAGGACCTTAATGACTAAGGTTTCTTGCTGGGGTGATAAAGCTTTCACTTTTCTTTTTAGACAGGGACTACCTTCCAGATTACAGGATCAGCTAGCAGGATACAACGTACCTCAAGAAACCCTTCAAGAGTTAATGGAAATTGTGCTTAAGTATGACACACGTTACCATGAAAGGATGAGGGAGAAATCCCATAGTTCTCATTCAGTTCCAAGACCTGGTCCCATTTCATCCAATTCCTCCAAAGCTCCTCAACCCAGTCACCAAGGTAGGTTTAAGGGAAAGGCTAAGGCTACCCCACCTGAACCAACTTATCGTCCAAATCCCAGCATAGGTAAAGATGGACACCTCAAGGCTGAAGAGAAAGCTAGAAGGGAAAAGGAAGGATTGTGCAGTTACTGTGGAGGGCCTCACAAGTTCAACCTTTGCAGAAAACAACCAGAATACAAACCTTTCCAAAAGGTTGACTCAGCAAGACCTAAACAGGGAAAAGACTAGGTGATGAGCATGTGGTACTGCATGACCATCACCCCTCCAATATCCGAGTACATGCTTTGGGAGAGAACACTTCTGACTCCCATAATAAAGACTTATGTTTCATTTGTTTCCTTAATAACCAAGCTTTCAGCATACTCGTGGACTCAGGAGCAACCAAATTGGTCATTTCCAAATCTATGGTTTCTAAGTTCTCTTTATCTCCTACTCCTCTATCTTTTCCTATCTTTCTCATTCCATTTACTCCTACTAACACGCCAAGCCAGGAGATAACTCATAAGGTAAACTTCAGTTTTTCCTTACCCTCAATTCCCAACTTAGAATGGGACTTCTTGATTGTTGATACCACTCCAAAGGAAGATATTATTCTGGGTATTGACTTTCTTCATTTCTGGAACCCTGAGGTAAATTGGCAACTGGGATCGATCACCCCAAGACACCAACCAACTTTGGGTAATTCCCTTCCTTTTGAACTCTCTTTGGCCATTATTTCCTATCCGCCAGTGAACCTTCAGATCACTTTCCCTGCCCCTACTTCAGAATCTATGTCATCACAACACGCTTCTTTGAGTTCAACAACCACTTCTACAAATCGGATATTCTTTGGACATTCTATGAAATTCTTGGAGGATATGGAGAATGATCTATCCATTCAACTTATGCATATGATTATTTCTCATCCTGACTCTGAACCCAAGCAGAACCCTGCTGAAGGTTTGGATGAAGATGAAGAAGCTGAAGAAATCCAAACCATGATGGAAAAAGTTCCTCAAGCTTATCATTCTTTTTTAGATGTTTTTTCCAAGGTCAAAGCTGATAAACTGCCTCCTCACCATGCTTACAATCACCATATCAAACTGGAAGGACCTTTGCCTCCAGTTTGGCCTATCTACTCTCTGAGTCATCATGAAAAAACTGCCCTACAAGCCTATATAGTGGAGAATATAGAGAAAGGTTTCATTTGCTCCAGTTCCTCCAGCACTGGTGCACCTGTCCTCTTTGTGAAAAAGAAGGATGGTAGTTTACAATTGTGTGTTTACTATTGCAAACTTAACGCTGTGACTCGCAAGAACCAATATCCTATTCCTCCAATGACTCACTTACTAACAATCTTCTCAGGTTCTACTATCTTCTCTAAAGTCGACCTCAGGGGTGATTACAATCTTCTTTGTATCAAAGAAGGAGATGAACATCTTACAGCATTCAGAACCCAATTTGGAAGTTTTGAATATTTTGTCATGCCTTTTGGACTGACATATTCTCCTGCCTCTTTTCAATGTCTTGTTAATGACATCTTCAGTGACCTTCTGACCATCTATGTGGTGGTTTACCTTGACAATATTCTTATTTTTTCCAAAGACTTAGAACAACACACCGCTCATGTGTGTGAAGTCTTGAACAGAATTCGGAAGAACAATTTATATGCAAAAGCTTCTAAATGTGAATTTCATACCTCTTCTGTGGATTATCTAGGTTATGTGATCTCAAGGAAATGTATTGAAATGGACAAATCCAAGGTTTGAAAAATCTTGGATTGGCCAACACCAACGAATAAAAAGGCTTTGCAACAGTTTTTGGTTTTTTCTAACTTTTATCGCAGGTTTATCATTAACTACTCCAGAAAGGTTCACCTCCTTACTGCTCTCACTGGTGCTGACCCCATTTTTCCTTTATCACCAGATTCTCTTCAGCAGTTTGATGACCTCAAACAGGCTTTTACCAAAGCACCTTTCCTTAACCATTTCAATCTTTCCTTAAAAGCCTTTTTAGAAACTGACGCTAGTGACTATGCCCTACGGGCTGTGCTCACCCAAGTTTCTCCTGATGGATCCAAACACCCAGTTGCTTTTGATAGCAGGAAATTGGGTAGTTCTGAACTGAATTAAAAAATCCATGATAAAGAACTCCTAGGAATTGTATGGTCTATCAGGATTTGGAGAGCTTATATCCTTAGCCTCTCTTCTCCTTTTGAAGTTCTCACTGATCATTTATCTTTGAAATATTTTATGATTTCAAAAGTACTGACTTGTCTCCAAGCGCGGTGGGCAGAATTCCTGTCTGAATTTGAATTCACTATCTTTTATAGACCTGGAAAGAACTCTATTTTGCCTGATATCTTGTCACGTCAAGCCAACGTTTATCCCAAGGGGGGAGTACCCTATGCAGAAAGGAACCCAGAAAATGTCAAACAACTCTTGAAACAGACTGACTTTGAAACTTCCAGAATTTTCGTCATTTCCACTAAACAGGTTGATGGATACTTGGACGACTTAATAAACTCCCAGCTTTCCAACAAATCAACTCAAAAGATTATTCAGAAGCTACACAAAAAAGAAACAGTCAAGAATTACTTAATAGACCCAGAAACTGGTCTTCTTATTTTTCAAGATAGGATAGAAATCCCTAAGGAAGATGAACAGCTCCAATTAGAAATTTTACAAAAACAACATGATTCTCCACTTTCTGGTCACCCTGCTCAAGACAAGACTATTGATATAGTCAAAAGAGATTTTCATTGGGAAAATGTGACCTCCTTTATCAAAGATTATGTTTCTTCTTGTTACCTTTGCAGCAGAAACAAGTCCAGTCACCACAAGAAGTTTGAACTCCTCCAACCCTTACCAGTTCCAGATTCTCCCTGGACTTCACTCTCTATGGATTTTATTTCACAACTACCATTATCAAATGGTTTCAACTCAATCCTAGTGGTTGTCAATTGTTTCTCAAAAATGTCTATCTTTATGAAAACCAGAACTGATATCTCCTCTGTGGAATTAGCTAACTTACTAATCCCCAACATCTTCTCCAAACATGAACTACCTGCTGACATTGTCAGGGACAGAGGATCTTTATTTGTTTCTTCCTTTTGGAAAAATGTATGTGAAAAATTACAGATAAAAAGAAATCTCTCCACAGCTTATCACCCTGAAACAGACGGTGTGGTGACCAATCTGGGACACCATGGAAAAAAAAAAAAAAAAATATATATATATTTTTTCGGTTGTACCCCTATGGGTACCTTCATTTCCCCCCATCTCTCAACTTCTACCTGTCCTAGCGGTCTAGGACAGGCCTCTTGCCTGTCTCTCCGCTTCGATCCCCCCCTCCTAGGTTCAACTCCTACTTGTTGCGCTCGCGGCCCTGACTTTTGGCGACGCGAGCAATCGTCAAACCACCTTTGACAATCCCTTTGATCCTTCCCGATTCTCTCATCCAACCGACGCCGTCGCTTGTCGCAACGGTCGTCAACCATCGATTCGATCTCCCCATTCCCACCAGTCGTCATTGATCATCGGCCCATCCATCCCGTCGTACCCGACTCGAGGGCTTCTCTCCTCCAACTCATCTCTCGTCATACTACTAAGGCATCAACCACCTCATCATTGCCGACGACGACAACCAAGAATAGGAAGAACTGCATGTCACCTTCCATCCAATCACTAAGATCAATCTCAAACTCGACCACTCCTCGCCCATCATCTGATCCAACCGACGACCGCAAGCGACCGCTCGCGGCCGTCGGAACCTTCACCCCGCTGTCGCCGCCAATTGGGCAACAACAGCCGTTGTCGACACCCGCGACCGCTGTCGTGGGTGTCCATCTGGTTGCCCGCGGTCATTCTTGATACGGGTGACATTTCTTTTTTTTTCCTCTCATGTCTTTTTTTTTTTTATTATTTTTTATGTTTTCATTTTCCCGCACCTATTTGTAGTATCTCTTGTACATAGTATACAGGGCCTCAGGTCTATAAAAGGAGGGGCTCTCCCCTGCCTTTTGGCCCAGGATCCCATCAGACCATCATCATAATCATCTCATCTGTTTCCCCCATCATCATAATCAACTTATCCGTGGGCATCCTTCCCCACTTATCTGAGCAACTTATCCGGGTATATCCATGATTTCCCATTGATCCTTTGAGCCTCCGTACTCAAACTCTGTCCCTTGTGACCTTGATCCTTATCACCAACCAATAGCCTTTCTGGTTGAAGAAGAATTCCTGTCTGTCTGAATTCTTGGGTGTGTTATACCACTCTGATCCCTTTTTCCGACCATACTGGTCTTGATCTCTCCTTGATCATCTTTCTGGAGCCAATCACGTTTGATTGAAGAGGTTTTATTAAGCTTAAAACCTGGAGTGTTATACCTCCCTTCTTCTTTAAGGTTGAATTTCTCCACGCTATTCTTGAGTCCCTTGAGAAGTGTTGGGATATTCTTGCTCGAATTTGTTATTGATTTGCTTCTAGAGCTTCATAAACAAATTGCTTTTTTTTTGTTCAGCCTCCCACAGTTATCTGGTACCCTTCAAGCGCTTGATTGCGGAGAGTTGGGCAGGTTCATTGAGAACCTGGAGGTTGGTTGGGATTGAGTTGATCTTTCCTAATCAGCTGCTGACGACCAGAGTTATTAGCTTGTGGGCGTTGTTACTTGCAACTGCCTTGTTCTATTGAACTCTGAACAAACCTTGACTTATTTGTTCAAGTCTTTACCTGCACCATCTTGCCTCAGATAGTGTTGTTTCCATCGCTACCGACAACTCTTATCCTCTTCCCTTACTTTGATTTCCCATCCATAAGGTTCTTGGCCTTGATTCCGGTTACATATAAATATTATTGTAACTCCTAGGAGGGCAGCCTAAACAGCACCTTTCCCCTCCACAGAACTGCCACGGCTTAGCACCTTTTGGAGTCTTAAAACGGTCAGACGGAACGCGTAAATCAGATTCTAGAACAATTTCTTAGGATGTATGTCAGTTATCACCAAGACAACTGGGATACCTGTATCCCTCTTGCTGAATTTGCCTACAACAACTCAACTCATACTTCAACAAAGCAATCTCCCTTCTTTACCATTTATGGTGGACATCCCAACTTTGACAGTCTGCATGTAGTAGATGACCAACCTGCCAGTCACTACATAACTCAGATTCACCAAAATCAGACTCAGCTGACAGATGAATTGGAAAAAGCCATTAAAACCTATAAGATATATGCTGACCTTAAAAGAAGTGATTTTCCTGACTCATTTGCTGTTGGAAACAAAGTTTGGCTTTCTTCAAGTCCAACTCATAAGCTTTCAGAGAGACGGTTAGGTCCTTTTTTGATTACAGAACAGATTGGAAAAAATTTGTTCAAGCTTCAACTTCCTCAACAATGGTCCACCATTCACCCTGTGTTCCACTCCTCCTTGCTCAAACCTTATCAAGACAACTCATTATCTTCCAGACATCAACCACCTATTGAGCCAGTTCAAATCAATGGAGAGGAAGAATGGGAAGTGTCTCAGATACTTGACTCAAAACTCAAGAGGGGGAAACTAATCTACTTAGTTGAATGGAAAGGCTTTCAAAACAATGAGGAATGCACCACTTGGGAACCTCAATCCAATCTCACCAACTGCCCTGCCTTACTTCAAGATTTCCATACACTCTATCCTTTAAAACCAAAAGCTCCCTTAAAATAAAGAAAAATAGATATCTTTTCAAATCAAAAAAGATATATATATATGTATATATATATATATATATATATATATATAATATATAAAAAAAAAATAATAAAAAGAAATAATCCATCTCAAAAAATTCACTCTTAAAATAAAATAAAATAAAATAAAAATATCAATCCTTTACAAATAAAATTCAAACATTTTCACACATAAGTTCTTCCAACTTGTTTACTCTATTCATCCAAGAATTAACTAATTCTAATTTTTTAGCCTGATAAGAAATAGGTCCTCTAACAGTAGTTCCCATCTCAAACGTATGGCCTGCAAAAGCTAAGATATCTGATAGTTTCTTCTTGATCTCCAAAATTTTCCTTCTTCTTTTTTCAAAATAACCATACTTCTCTTTTCTTATTTCAGTTCCCCAACCTCTATTTAAACCTTCCTGAAAATTTGAATCTAACATCCTTAAGTTTCTATTATAAACTTCAAAAGATTGATTCACCTGATCTTCATTCAAAATCAAATCATCTCTAAATCTTTCACCTACTTTTTTTCCTCCCATCATTTTGACCAATCTTTCTCCATTTTTGATTTCTTCCAACATAGCCACAGAGGCTTCCCTCATTCCAATTCCTTGTTTCTTATTTTTTCTATGTTCTAATGTCCTTGCTCTTACCTCCAATTCCTTTATTCTCTTCCTTAAATCTTCCAACTCCAAAGAATCGTCCGACCTCCTTCCTTCATCGACGATAGATTCTCTAGCTTCTTTCCCCTTCCCTTTATTCACTTCTACGTCCATTGTTTGTCTTTCTTCTTCCTCCTCTACGTCACTTAAATCCATCTCAGAACTCCCTTCGGCGTCTTCATCTTCTTTGATGCTTCAACGATTTACTTTGACGCTTCGACGGCACCCTTTGACGCTTCGACGACCCACTTTGACGCTTTGAGGGCCCCCTTCAACGCTTCGACGGCCTACTTCGACGCTTCGACGGCCTTCTTTGATGCTTCAATGGCTTACTTCGACGCTTCAACGGCCTACTTCGACGCTTCAACGGCTTACTTCGACCCTTTGACGGCCTACTTTGACACTTTGACGGCCTCCTTCGACGCTTCGACGGCTTGCTTCGACGCTTTGACGGCTTGCTTTGACGCTTCAATGTGCTTCTTTGACAGGTTCAACAGCCAATTCAGATGTTTCGTTGCGGACTCTTTTTGATGGTGATTCAAGATCTTCTTCATTGTTTTCTGGTTCAGCAACTCCCCATTGTATGAAGGCCTCACCCATCTCATTGTCACGTAATCTTGAAGTCCCATCCAATGCCAATCAACCTTCTCTACGCATTTTCTCTCTTTTGGCTTGGACCTTTTTTAATCTTTCCTGCATCAAAAGAACTATCCAAATCAACCAATCAGCATTCAATAAACCTCAAAAAAAATAAACAAATACTCAGTTGCACTTACCTGAAGATTCATCCAACCTGGATGAACCACCTAAAGTCATCGCCTCATTGTCTGGAGCTTCCTTTATTTCAAAGGGTTGACTCTTATCCTGGACCCATAGGGTTGGCCCCATGGCCTTCCTCTTTCTCCTATCCATATCACAGGGCCTTCCAAATGGACCACAACTTTCACACTTGGTGGAATTAAAGCGTATACTGGTGGTACAAATTTGATCCATCTTCAAACATCTTTTGCAGCTGGGGTAATATTGTTGGATGGGGTAGTAATTGTTGGTATTCTCCATTGGATAGGTAGGTGTAGGTGATCTGGTAAAGGGACTTAGTGATGGTAATGGGGTAGTTGGTGGTGATGGTTGAAGGTAGGGTGAAGGGAATGGTAATGTGGTGGTTGATAATGGTGGTGGTGGTGTGGAGTGGGGTGGAGAAAAACTGGAATCAGACATAGCTGAAGGATCAAGACTGGATGGCCTCTTCAACCTCTCTTTTTATGGTCATCAGGGGATGCCCTCCTCTTCACCAGGGGGTACTGTCATACTGACAACCAGCTCAACTCAATCTACAGTCTACCCTCAGTCAACTCGACTGTCTCAGGAACTTCAACCTCAGGGCTCTGGAGACTATATAGGTATATCTCCATTCAGCCTACATACATATACTTATGACTACATACACATATGACTACATATACATATGACTACATATACATATATCTACATATGGTCTGATCTCATGCAGTACATACATAGACTCCTCTGTGCTTGCACATACTTACACATGGTTACTATCTCAGGTACTGGATATCCTATAACCTTGCTTACCCTGTCTATCCCATACTCTCTCTCTATGGTTTATCCTTTGGGAATCCTTATGTACATCTCTGTGTAGACAGTATTACATACTCTCTCTACTTAGTACACATAGTGTCATGATCATTGCATACACTGGGAAACTCTCTACTGTACACTCCCAACTTAGACAGCCAGACCTGTAGCCTAGACCCAATGTGGCATTTAGTCTATCCCAATGTAGTTGCTCACTGTTCCAGCCCTCTCTGGTACATTCATTACTCCCTTGTCATTTCATGTGTAGTCTGAGCCCCAACCAGTTGTTCACCAGTTGTTCCTCTCTTTTAGTCTTCCACCTCTTGTCTATTTAAGTAGACCTCCTCTCTCTTACCAATTTGTCCCCCCCAAGAAATCAGTTTACTACTTCTTGTGAGGTATCTATCCAAGCAAGTGTCATTCAGCACCTTGACCCCTTCTAACCTTACTCTTCTCCATAGCCTCCTCAAGTAACCTTGTTCCCAAGCCTACGGTGAGTAGATTAGCCCTTGTGCCAAGCCCTGCTTAGACGTCAGCAGCCCTTGTGACAGACATCAAATAAAAAATAAGTAATTAATTAAGTAAATTAAAAATGATTAATTAATTAATTAATTCATTAATAAATTACTTAATTGATTAAACAATTAAATAATTAAATAAAAAATAAATCAATTAATTAAAAATATATAAATAAATCAACAAATAAAAAATAAAAAAATAAAAAAATGAAAAAATGAAAAAATAAAAAGATAAAAAAATAAAAAAATAAAAAAATGAAAAAATAAAAAAATAAAAAAATGAAAAAAATTAAAAAATTAAAAAAATTAAAAAAAATTAAAAAAATTAAAAAATTAAAAATTAAAAAAATTAAAAAATAAAAAAATAAAAAAATAAAAAAATAAAAAAATAAAAAAATAAAAAATAAAAAAAATAAAAAAAATAAAAAAATAAACAAACAAACAAATAAACAAATGAACAAATAAACAAATAAACAAATAAACAAATAAACAAATAAACAAATAAACAAATAAACAAATAAACAAATAAACAAATAAACAAATAAACAAATAAACAAATAAAACAAATAAACAAATAAACAAATAAATAAATAAATAAATAAATAAATAAATAAACAAATAAAAAAATAAACAAATAAGCAAATAAACAAATAAACAAATAAACAAAAAACAAATAAACAAATAAACAAATAAACAAATAAACAATAAACAAATAAACAAATAAACAAATAAACAAATAAACAAATAACAATAAACAAATAAACAAATAAACAAATAAACAATAAAACAAATAAACAAAGAAACAATAAACAAATAAACAAATAAACAAATAAACAAATAAACAAATAAACAAATATAACAAATAAACAAATAAACAAATAAACAAATAAACAAATAAACAAATAAACAAATAAACAAATAAACAAATAAACAAATAAACAAATAAACAAAATAAACAAATAAACAAATAAACAAATAAACAATTAAACAAATAAACAAATAAACAAATAAACAAATAAACAAATAAACAAATAAACAAATAAACAAATAAACAAATAAACAAATAAACAAATAAACAAATAAACAAATAAACAAATAAACAAATAAAACAAATAAACAAATAAACAAATAAACAAATAAACAAATAAACAAATAAACAAATAAACAAATAAACAAATAAACAAATAAACAAATAAACAAATAAACAAATAAACAAATAAACAAATAAACAAATAAACAAATAAACAAATAAACAAATAAACAAATAAACAAATAAACAAATAAACAAATAAACAAATAAACAAATAAACAAATAAACAAATAAACAAATAAACAAATAAACAAATAACAAATAAACAAATAAACAAATAAACAAATAAACAAATAAACAAATAAACAAATAAACAATAAACAAATAAATAAATAAACAAATAAACAAATAAACAAATAAACAAATAAACAAATAAATCAACAATTAAATCAACAAATAAATCAACAAATTAAATTAAATTAGATAAATAAAAAATATAGATTAATAAAATAAATAAATAAATTAAGATGTGAAATTTGCACATTCATGACTCAAAATGGGCACAAAAAGCAGTTCACAATCCAGATGGTTTGAAAACCGCACTGCAAAACCCATATTGGGTTTTGAAAGGATGTTTAGGGTCACACAACCCATTTGAGTTTTGAAAAGATTGCATAGGGTCACAAATTCAAAATTTTCCATAAAAAAATTGAAAAAAAAAGAAAAATACAGGAATAAAAGGGCATAAATTCAAAACAAAAAAATTAAAAATAGAAAGAAAAAAATTAAGAAAGAAAGAAATAAATAAATAAAGAAAGAAATTGAAAAAGAAAGAAATAAAGCAAAAAAAAGGAAAAAAAGGAAAAAAAGAAAAAAAGAAAAAAGAAAAAAAGGAAGGAAAAAAAGGAAAAAAAGGAAAAAAAGGAAAAAAAGGAAAAAGGAAAAAAAAAAGAAAAAAAAGAAAAAAAAAAGAAAAAACAAGGAAAAAAAGGAAAAAAGG